>PVHX01016761.1:0-42175 GCA_004024805.1 Geosciurus inauris
AAAAGAACAAATAGAGAATTTATAGTGGGATCTTAACAAACATAAAGTAATGTAGGGAAAATTAGAAACTTTATGATTTTATCTTATTATCTAAGTATATTGTATTTTATTTCTATTTGTTCAAGTCTTATTTATTGTCTTTTACTAGTATTTTAAAATATGTATATGTGTGATTGACTTTTTTAAATTTACTATACTCCTAAGAGTTTGATTTTTTGTTGTCATTGTTATGGTAAATGATTTTTCTTTCCATTTGTCTTCTAAATGGTAGCTGCTGATTTTGATGTCAATGACAATTTAATACCTCTGTTACTCATTTGTTATTTTTTCTCTTGTATGTCAGTCACACTGACATAATTATAGAATATCTGCAAGCAAAATAAAAGTTTTAACTTTATCATTTAAATAAAATCATAAATTTTGAAACTCTTCAATATTTGTTTTTAATTTCTAATTTTTTCTTGTCTTAGTGCATTGCATAGTACCCTTGGGCAAAAATTATTCAAAAAGAAACTGGATGTGATGGTGTACACCTATAATCCCAGCTACTCAGAAGGCTGAGACAGGAGAATCACAAATTCAATGCCATCCTGGGTCACTTTAGGGAGACCCTATCTCACCAAATATGAGCTAGAAGTATAGTTCCATGATAGAGCCTGTCACATTTAAATTCCCAGTACAGAAAAACAACAACAACAACAACAAAAATAGTGTCTGAGACCTATTTTTCTTATTTCTGACTCAACAGTGAATGCTCTACTGTTTTCTTATTAGCCATACTGGCTTGGAAAAGGAGGTATTTTTTACAGTTATAGAATTCATCTATTTCTATTTCTTGAATACTTCATTTTTCATTGTTAAGTATTTTAAGGGTTTGAGAAGGTACACAAAATATAAATGTGTGCATGAGTAAATAAATTGCAACTAAATGAAAAGCTATGTAAGTAGTGGCCAGGACAAAGAACAGGTAATTGTTAGCTTTCACCATTTGGCTCACTACCCTTCTTTTATCCCTAAAGCTGAGCCCTTTTCTCACTTCTAACTATGTGGCTTAGTTTTGCTTGTAAGTATGTTTTAGGATTTACTTTTTTACTCGACATTAAGTTTGTGGGATTCATCTATGTGATTGTATTCGTTTTTACTGGACTATAAAGTCAATTGTATAAATTTACTACTTTTTGTATACCTCATTTACTGTTGATGGATACTTGGAATGTTTCCAGTTTGAGGATAATATACAAAATTCCACTATGAATATTCTTATATACAGTGTCTTAATAGACATGTGCATAGTGAATATACATTTGGGAGCAGAATTGACAGATCATAAAAAATGCATATATTTAATTTTAGTTGTGACATTCAAATATACAGCTTCCCAAAGTGCTTGTAAAATTTGCACTCCTACCAGTGATATATGAGAATCCCAGATGCTTCACATCCATTGTAAAACTTGGCCTTGTTGAGTTTAGTATAACTTTAAATACTAATTATTGCAGTAAACATAAAAAACCATTCAATAAAGATAAAAATAAAACAGATTGTCAAGAATATGTATTTATTCTGCATAGGCTGTACCTGAAGTTAAAGCCTCAATCATTTAAAGTAAAAAAATGCCAGAAATAATAAAACTGATAAATTAACCCTAACATGGTGACATTTGACACACTTCTCATAACCTAATAGATCAAAGAGCCTAAAATACTAGTAGGAATGTAGAAAATCTGGATAATATGTTTAACAAATTTGGATATATATATATCCAATGTACCAGGGCATATATATGTAGTTTTGCATATGAATTCTTCAGAACATAAGGAATATTGACAAGTGAGCTTAAGGTATTATGTATACATGCCACCAACTAAATGCTAATAACAATACTAAGGTAAAATAATTTTTAAGTGTAAACATTTTATAAGATGTAACTACAAAATACAGAACAGTAAATGTCACCAATAAATATTTTCTGATCCTAAAATTCTAATTTTTTATTAATAATCCTAGGTGGTAGTCATTTAATATTAATAGCTTTTAGTGTTTTATTTAAGAAATTTCTGCACAGAAATACATAATTTTGCATGTGATAAGGTAGCATACTTTATAGACTCTTATTGATTTCTCCCTTTTTTTACATAAATGGGTCATCTTTTGCAAATTATTATTCAACTTTGTTTCACTTAAGATCAAGTAAATTTTGGAATTTTATATATGCATATAGTGTATGTATAATGCATATATAAAATGTGTATATAATATATATACATATGTACATATATAACATATACACCTTTACTATATTACATATATAACATATATATAAGTTTACTATATCTAGTATATCCTAGAATTATATATATAATTTATATATACTGTATCTATAATATATATGTATAAAATAAGATTTAATATCAAGAACAGTATACATTGTTCTTTTTTGGTACTGGGGATTGAACTCAGGGTTACTTGACCCCTGAGGCACATCCACAGCCCTATTTTGAGTTTAATTTAGAGACAGGGTCTCACTGAGTTGCTTAGTGCCTTGTCCTTGCTGAGGCTGGCTCTGAACTCGCAATTTTCCTGTCTCAGCCTCCCAAAGTGCTAGGATTACAGGCATGTGCCACCATGCCCAGCTATTAGGTATTGTTCTTTACATATAAACTATTCACATATAGTTATGTAAAGATAAAATAATCATATATAAAAAGCAAGTTGAGGGCTGGGATTGTAGCTCAGCGGTAGAGAGCTTGCCTCGGCAAGCGTGAGGCCCTGGGTTCGATCCTCAGCACCACGTATAAATAAATAAATAAAACAAATGTCTATTGACAACTAAAAAAAAATTATATAAAAAAAAAAAGCAAGTTGAGGGCTGGGATTGTGGCTCAGTGGTAGAGAGCTTGCTTAGCATGTATCAGGCACTGGGTTCGGTTCTCAGCACCGCATATGAATAAATAAAATCTATTAATAACTAAAAAAAATTTTAAAAAAGCAAGTTGGAGAATATATTTTATAATAATACACATGCATTTTATACATATATAGATATATAATACATATAAATACTTAAAACACATTTTTATACCTACACAGACTTTCACTGTATTGCTATGACATAATTTATTTTACTAATCCTTCATTGAAGTATATTTTTCTGTTTCAACATAGGTTTAAATGAGCATCCTTAAGATACTCATTTTTAACTTTCTACAGAGACATGTACTTTAACTATCTACTGCAGAATAAGGGTTGGAGAACTTTGAAACAAAATTGTTTAGAGAGATAATGACCTCAGATAAAAATTTTCTCTAAAAATTCAAGAAATAAACAGATTTAGACAGAAAATCTAGGGTAATGTCCTTACAAACTAATTCTAGCACACGAGCTTAGAGAAGCTACTTATTCATGAGAATATGTACTAGTAGCTATATAATACATGGGATAAAACAAGACCACAATAAGCTTCATTTGGATTAAAACTGTTTCCATTAATTACATTATTTTTTTAAGAACCAAAATATAAACCTAATTCAAATATGCAGTGTTAGGTTACACACACACACACACACAAACAAATCTCTCATAATATTTTGGACTTTCAGAAATGCACCAAAAAATACATAAAGTGTATTTTTTTTTTTTTTTTTTGGTGCCAGGGATTGAACTCAGGGGTACTCAACCACTGAGCCACATCCCCAGCCCTGTTTTGTGTTTTATGCAGAGACAGGGTCTCACTGAGTTGCTTAGTGCCTTGCCATTGCTGAGGCTGGCTTTGAACTGGAGATTCTCCTGTCTCAGCCTCCCTAAGTGCTGGGATTACAGGCGTGAGCTACCATGCCCAGCTATAAAGTGTATTTACATAGATGTGCATATCAGTTGGGTTGTACCATCATAACTATTTAGTAATAGTGTTATAGGATTTAATAAACAGTCATTGAAAACTTGAAAAGCAAGTTGTCCTAATTCCATGTATCTGTACAAGAGCAAGCATTTGGATGAAGTCTCAACTAAAGTTAAACTTCAGTTTTCATACATACAGACTTGTTGTGCTTCTTAGTTTGCTAGTTTGCATTTTCAGGTTTTCTGGAAATGGCTTCATTTCTCATTTTCTTGTGACTTCATTGGATGTGTATTACCATTTGTAAAAATCTTTCTGAACAAATTAATTCTACATTAAAAATCCAGGGAACTGACTGTCATCAAAGAGATAAATTTGATGGTTTTCTTTCTTTTCTTTTTTCTTACCCTTCAGATATTGTTCAGCTATTTTGTGACAGTTTTTGTCAAATTTGTTTCATTTTAGAAGGCTCCAACCTTTAAGAAGGGATCAATTTGTGAGTTGACAATATTTTAAAGATAAAAAACCAACCAGTTTGGTGCCTACAATAGTTTTGTTCAAAGTTAGAACCTATCTTTGATTGATATTTCAGAAATTTATTCTATGTTTTTAGGAAATCTGTACATTGAAAAATGTTTTGCACCCATATGGAACTTGAAAGCAAGATAACTAAACTACCACTCTCATTTCTGGTAATATTGTTACTCAGTTCCAGCTGAGAGTTAATGGAAGTTTATGAATTATTGAAAATTATTATTTACTAATAAAATAAGCCAAGTCCCATGATATACACAATTATAGAAACCATTAATACTTTTTGTATAATTACTATAAGAGAAGATAGTTTTATGCCATTAAACATATATTCATTTATATGTGTATAATCTTATTTTAAAACAGGTTAGCTTCTATTAGTGTTCTGTGTTCCAGCTATGAATTTCATTGTTAGGATTTTATTGTTGTATGCTTATAAAAGTCCATAAGTTACAGAGCTACTAGCCTGGGATTTTCCCTCTTTAAAGCAATAGAATCCAAATGCATATGGAGGAATTTGATTCTAACTTCTGAAGGAGAAATAGAAATTTCCTCTTTACTGGTAATTTGTCACTCATTGGATTTCCTTACATTTAGATTGGTGCCATATTGATAGTCCTGGCCAATAAACTGTGAGCAGAGTTGTCACTTCTTGGCAGGTGCAGGCAAGGACCTCCTATACCTCTTGCTTCTCTGTTGCCATAGCCTTGGAAGATATACACTTCAGACCGCAAAGTGAAAGAGGGCGGACAACTGGCTGACCTTTGCCACATTTTAGGGGTTCGTCAGGAGGGCACACTAAATTTGATCGAATACATCTATGTTTAAAAATTAGTATGATATCAGCTCTTATTTTAAATGATATATGAAAGGTGGTAACACGGTCATTAAATTTAAACAAGGCTCTGCCAAGAAGTAGTTGAGTAGCAAAGCACATTTTAAGGCACGATGGAGTCATTTCTCAGAATCAATTTCTCAGAATACATATAGCTCACCAAAATCATTCCACCATTTTTTGGGCCTCCAGCTCCTCTGAACTTTTCATAGCCCTGTGCCATGTGCTCACTTGGTGCCAGCACCTCCTTTCCCTCTGTCCATCTTCCCTGAAGAAGCTTGAGCCAAGTGTGACTCAGGAAGCTTTTCAGCACTGGCACTGGGTGCAGCATGTCGTTTTCTTTCTCTACTACAGCAAACATGATCTCCACCATATTAACCTAGAGAATTAACCTGAGGGGACTAGGGAAAAAAATTGACATAGTGAGCAAGGAACAGATTCTAGCCAGAAACTCATGCTCTGAGAGTCCATTTTTCTTTATCTTTCCTATTGATGACTCTGGACTTCACCCTTACATCTCCCATGTAAGAAGAATTCTATAAGCACAATTCACTGATATTTCCCTCAGTTTTACACGCTAATAATAGATGACATTAATCTTGAATCTTTCAGTATCTCTTCCATTGAATCAGAATTGCTTTCTCATAGTTTATATTAAAAAGATGTCCAACATACTAAAGTAAAGCAGAAAAAATAAATGAAATAAATTTTAAAAATACCCAAGTTAGTAAGGGTTCTAAAGATAGCAAATACAAGATAAGAAAATAACCCAGTACACAGATTTATATAAAATGTCAATAGATACAACCATTTATATATCATCAGTCTGAGTGTAACTAAAAAAATAACACTAGGAAATTTCACTGCCAGGATCCTTCCTTGCAAGGAAAAGGCAATCATTTCCTTTTCACAGAGGAAGACTTTCCAGATCCAAAGAGTTGAGGAATGGGCAAAGATCATACAGTTATAAAAATATCAATATATCCTAAGTATTAATTATACTCACTACCAATAAGAATCCAGTTGAATCAAAGCATGCCAAGCTCCCTTGATCTAGCAAGGAAATCTCTAGCAAAGTGATAATATAAAACTCAGAGAGAGAACAGATGTGCTGCAGGAGAACATGCTGATTTTATAGGCACTAAAGTTTCTCTTAAAATAAATACAGTCATTTAAAGTCTTTGAGTCATGGCTGGAGAAGCACCACATGGAGGTGATAGAACAATTAAGTGTCCTGTGGGAAAAGGAAAGAACTGGAAGAGAATCTCTATGGAGCAAATCTTTAATATACAAATTAAATTGTCTGTAAATAGTAGATTGAAACATGTTTGAAACTGGTTCCATAATAACATGGGAATCTATCATACATTAAGACTGGTCTTTGATGAGGCATGATCTAAAAAGAACAAGAGAAATAACAGTCACATTGCAACCCGGGCTCAGTCTCATCACTCTTTCTCAATTTAGTCTAAGTGGTCAGTTTAGTTTTGACTGCACGGCTAGTTTCATCACTCTGTGGGCAAGCAAATGTGAAATTTCTTGAGATATTTTTTATTCAGTGAAAAAAATTACAAAGATTTCTCAATTTAATTCCCAGCTCTCTTTGTTATTTGAGCATCTTTCTTTAAGACCTTTAATTGATTGAAGGCTATTCTCTTATTTTCCAAACAGAAATTATAACTCCTTACTTGTAGGGTTCTTATGAGGATTTCAAGGTAATCTTCACAAACTTTGCAAACTCTCAGCCACATAGTGCATGCTTAAGGCCATTTCTCTTTCTTGTCTTTTGAAAGAAGACAGAGCATATGGTCAGGTTTACAAAGGGCCTGGAGGTAAGCTCTGAAATTTTTTTAATTTAATATTTTGCTTCTAAAATTTTATATATTAAATAACTAAATAAGTATTCTCCACTGAGAAAACTGAGAGGATTACAGTTCTTCAAAGATGTTTTAATATTATATTGAGAATTCAGAACTGTATACAATATTAACCATGCTGTCTTTAAAGACTGTCGCAATATTTACTTTTTAAAAAACGAACGTATCACCTTTTCAGGAAAAACATAACGTTCTGTTCATATCTGCACTTGGATGTCTAACAGATACCTTAAATTTGCAAAGTCCAAACCAAACATATTTTCTTTCCTCTACCAATATAAAACCTTTCCCCCACTCAATCTTTCTAAATATCTACTCCATTCTACTACTTATTAAGAGTAAAATTTACTTTTCTCTTTATCTTACTTTCAAAAATCAAACCAAAAGCTTATTCTTTCAGTTTCATTCAAAATACATGGACTCTTAATACTTTCCCTCAACTCTTCTGCTGCGACTGAGATACAAATTAATTCTGAGGTTCTTGTAGATTATTGCAATTGTCCCCATGTGGTCTCGTTCTACTTATATTCTTCATATATAGTGTTGTCAAAAGAGAAATCAGGATAGTGTTTTTAAAATATGAATGTAAAAAAACATCAAGCCACTGTTCAAAATGCTTCATAGCTTCCCATTGCCTTCAGAATAAAAGCTTCTGTCATGACCATGGCCTAGGAGACCCTTAGCGATCTGTTCTTCCTTAACTCTGGAGCTCAATTTTTCTTTCTCTCAATCTGTCTAGTCATTCTTACCTCATTGATGGGTCTAAAGAAAAAACATGCTCTTCATCAGTGAAGTCCAGAATGTTCTTCTCCATATTTCCCATTGTTCACCCTCTCATTTCCTCTCCTCAAACATCTTCTCAGTGAAATCTTCCTAACCACATTTAGTAAAGTAGCAACAAGAACATCCCCATCCAAGGTATACTTATCCTCCTGAAGCTGCTCTATACTTCTCTTCTCACCATGTGAAATGCTGAATAGCTACCTGTTTATTTATTTACTGATTCCCCATGTTTACATCTATTTGTTATTATCCTCAGTGTCTAGAGTAGTGCTGGATCCATCTTTTCTCAAAATATATTTGTTGAAGGAAGGAAGAAGGGGAAAAAGATAAGATTTTTATTTCCTTTTTCTGTGCCTTCAAATTCTAAAAAGAGATATGCTTTGGAGGTCAGAATCCATCTCCAGCATAGTCCCTTCAATACATCTCTCCAGTGACTTGGAAAGAGAGAGAAGTCACACTCCTAATAAAGGCTCAATGCTGGCCCCGCCCCTAACATTTGGAAGAATTTGGACCTTGAAGGAATAATGTAGCCTCAGTTGCTTGCCAAGCTATTTTGCTGATTCTGCAGGGCACAAACCACCACAGGAAAGGGGCATTGAAGGTTACAAATCTGGATTACCTCACTGGTCAATAAATAACCCTCCAAGTACATTGTGAATTCTGTGTCCTTAGAAACATGAGGGAGGACTTGTAGTTATTTTCTGTCTTGGGATAATTTTGCAGAGCCCTATGGGTTGTATTTATCTTGTCAATAGTAATCAATATTATTAAAAAAATTGTGCACATGCACATATAAAAGTGACATGAGAAAAATAATATTAAAAAAAGAAAGCATTAGAAAGTACATAGCTTATTTTTCTTCCATGTGCTAAAAGGATAACTATTGTTTCTTGAGTGCCTACTTTATTATAGGCAATTTACAAATCTTAATTTTGCACCAGCCCTGTGAAGAATTAGTATTCTCACAAATAGTTAAAGAAACAGGTTAGAAAAAGTTAAATGTTTAATCCATAATTGCACACAAAGTACATATTAGGGCAGAGAATCAATCCAGCATCTATATGAGTTCACAGCCTCTGAATTCTCTTGAACATTCTGTCTTGCTTTAGAAGTCTTGACTGTAGCACTTCTTTAAACCCAATAGAATAATTGACCTGCCTCTGTAGAAGAGATTCTGAAGGTATATTAGAGATATATTGTTTTACTATAAATGATGAAAAATTGTTATACCAGTATATAACAAAATAATCCAGAATAGGATGTCCCTATACAGTCTATTAAATTCGAAGGAATTCAATCTGCTGCCAAAATGATGTCCTAGCCATCACTTTCATCACATTCAAAACGTAAGATTATGTAAATAAGTTACAAATTACCTCTCATCATTTTATAGAATGAGCTTCTGCAGAGTTGCTGCTGAATCAGAGAATGAACTCTGTGTAACACTCATTAATTTTAAGGGTTATTGCAGTCATTAGTTTCTGTCAATTCACAATTGCTTTAAGTGAGCCTAAGATATTTGAGTTTTTCAGGTTGTGCTACATCTACATTTGTCTTAAAAATGTAATGCTTGATCATCCTACCTGGCAGTTATTTGGCTTTCCCTATACACAGAATTTGGCAGTATTCATAGGGGTAGTAAGTCTTTTCTTTCAAAACAATTGGTTATTTCTTGATTTTCTCAGCATGATAGGTTTTACCCCCTATGGATACTTAACAAAAACCTTCTTTAACTAGCATGATTAGCTCTTGATTTGAAATTAGTTCTTCATAAGGTAATATACATAAGATATACCTTTAGTTTTTTGCTATTACTTGGATTATATAGATTATATCTTGGATAATATTGAAAGCTATATCAAGCACTTTATGCATATTGTATTTATCCTTACTACATGATGTCTGTCAGGTAAGTATGTGCATCTTCATTTGCTGAGGAAGATGCATGAAGCTCTAATAGATTATAACTTAGAGAAAACTGGTACTGTGACTATCGTTATCCAGGTCTGATGGCCTTCACTCAGTCTCCGTGACTTGGATTTAATTTTTACCCATCAAAATTAAATAATGCCTGCTCTATTTACTATACAAGACTGTGGTGGGGTTAAAAAAAGGAAAAAGTATTTTTAAAAGTAAATGTAAGACACTTTCAATAGCAAGGAAACTATCAGCTCAAAAGAGGAAGAGCCAAATTGATCCGTCTGCTCGTAGAACTCACAGAACTCGTTGTGATGGAGAGAAAGTCTGGCTACCTCTGCGGCAATACCTTTCATCTCCTGGAAAACTGCATGATTGCATTGTGGCACGCCAACAGAGCAATCCAGAGGGAATCCACATTTGGCAAATGAAACTGCTAGTTAAAAGCCTTACTTTGTGAGAACAAACTCTCATTACATAATAATGCCCTGAGAGCAGGCCCCTGTTCCCCAAACTTACTAAATCCTGCCTTTTCTCAAATTACCATTTTTATGGGTTTCACATACATAGCAGAAGGCTTCAGGTGATGGAATTCACTCTGATCCGTGTGGTTCGGAATGGTAATTGCACCTATGCAATGAATATCCATTACTAGCATATTGCTATTTCACTTCCCCTGAAAAGTAGGAAAGCTAAAGTCGGGCAGTGTCACATATTGGAAGCTACAAAAATAAATTTCTTAGCATAGTAGAGTTTCAAGAGAAAATGACTAACGCATACTCAGGCTTCTAACCTGGGCCCATATGTAATTTAAGGCCAAGTATGAGAAAGTTCTGTGCATAATTTGTGTCTTTCTACTGCCAAGAATGGGGAAAAACATAAGAAGAGAAAAAGCACAGAAGATAGGAACTCTCTACACTAGAGAACCCAGCAAAACTGAATTCTTTATTTTTTTATATTTTATATATTTTATATTTTTTATATTTTTATATTTTTTAATTTTTATTTATTTTTTGGTACCAGGGATTGAACTCAGAGGCACTCAACCACTGAGCCACATCCCCAGCCCTAGTTTGTGTTGGCAGGGTCTCACTGAGTTGCTTAGAGCCTCGCAGTTGCTGAGGTTAGCCAAAACTGAATTCTGAAACAATGTCAATGAAGTATGATTTATATATAATATCATTCACTCATTTAAAGGAAGCAATTTGATGGGGAGATATGTACCTACAGAGCAATCAAAATACATAATATTTTATATTATTCCCAAAGTTTCCTCAAACCCCTTTGCAGCCATCTGTCTGCTTCTTGATACAGGAAACCATCAACCTGCTTTTCATCACTGTAGGTGACTTTGTAGCTTATTGTACAGAAGTGGGATCTTATAGTATATATTCCCCTGTCTGGCCTTTCACTAGCTTATTAATTTTTAGATATATTCATAGTGTTGCATGTGCAGTAGTTCTTTCCTTTTTACTATCAAGTAGAATCCAGTCATATAGAATTATATTTTAGCATTGAACTCTTAATGGATAGTCACCATTTAATGATTAATTATTCCTAGTTCTTGCATAGCTATGGGGCATTTATATATAAGTCTTTTAATGAATGTATGTTTTAATTTAGTGGTATAGAATATTTTAATTACAGCTATAGAACTGTTAGGAGAGGTTAAACAATTAAAAAACTGCCACATCTGTTTCAAAAGTGTCAGTACAATTTTTTATTCCTATCAACATTTTCCTCTTCAATACTTGCTACTGACAGTATTTGTAATTTTAGTCTTGCTAATTAATGGGAATATGAGTTTGTCTTACTATGGTTTTATTTAAATAACTGTTTTTATTGAAGAATAATGCACATACAGAAAACATGAAAATGTACAATTGGACAAATTTTCATAAAGTGAACCCCTAGTGCAACCATTAGACAGATAAAAAATAGAAGGTAGAATGCTAAGTTAGATATGATATATTTTATCAAAATGATAAGTTATAACAGTGTGAGAGTTTAAAGACTGTAGGGAGCATTATCTTAATACAGTTAGAAAAAGGCTGTCTAAGGAAATTATGTTGGAACAGAGGATGGCTTCATGAAGGAACAGAGGGAGTCTTTTCGATATTTACAGGGAGAGCCCCAGGAATGGAGAAAGGCAAGTGTAGAGATGTGAGGTCAGAATGCCTGTGGCACATCCATGAAGACCGCAGATGTCTTCTGTGAGTTCTGTCCACCGCTGCTGTCCAGTTCCAGCACTGGAATGGACCATGCAGCTACCATGTTTAGTGCTGTTATCTTATGTAGATCTGTATTTTCATGGAGTGTTATTTTTCTTGCCTGAAGGACTTCAGTTAACATTTTTCACTGTGTGGATCTGCTGGTGATAAATTCTTTTGGTTTTTACATACCTGGAAATGTCTTTCATTTCCTTAATTAAAGATATTATTGATAGGTTTGGACTTACATGCTTGATAGTTTTCTTCTTTTGATATTTTAATGATGTTGCTCACTTCTTTTTTACTTACATTATTTCCCATATGTGATCTGAGGTCTTATTTTTTACCTTCTATACCTAATAAGCATTTTAATCTGGCTCCTCTTTTAATTTTCTCCTTTTCAGGGATTCTGAGCCATTTAATTTTGATACACCTTGGTGTCATTTTCTCTTCATTTCTTGTGCTTGGTGTTTGCAGACTTTTGAGGTCTGTGGACGTGTGTGGTCATTCAAACTGAAATTCTTTCTTTCTTTTTTTTCATTTTCCACAGTGCCTTCAGTAGAGAACTTTTTAAAATTTTTTTGCACCTGTATTTTAATTTTTTTATTTTTTAATTTGTTCTAATTGGTTATATGACAATAGAATGAATTTTGACACATTGTACACAAATGGAGCACAACTTCTCCTTCCTTTGGCTGTACATGGTGCAGAGTCACACTGGTAGTGTAGTCATATCATACATGTATATAGGGTAATGATGTCTGTCTCATCCCACCATCCTTCCTATCCCCACACCACCTCCCCACACCTCACTCCCTTCTGCATCCACTTATCAGAGAAAAAATTTGGCCTTTGGTTTTTTGAGATTGGCTTATTTCACTTAGCATGATATTCTCCAGCTCCGTCCATTTACCTACGAATGCCATAGTTTCATTCTTCTTTAAGACAGAGTAATATTCCATTGTGTATATGTACCACATTTTCTTTATCCATTCATCTGTTGAAGGGCATCTAGGTTGGTTCCATAGTTTATCTATTGTGATACACAATATTGATGTGGCATTTTTTTTATCTCCCTCTCTTGTTTGGGTACTTCCATTGTATATCTATTAGATCATTTGTATCATGTTTTACTGATTCCCTGTTTTGTTGTTGTAGTGGTTGTTGTTATTTTTAGCTTCTTTTCTTGTACTGTGTTTCATTTTGAATAATTTCTGTTACTATTTCTTCAAGTTCAATAATCTATTTCTCCCACATCATATATGTTGTTAATCCTATCCAGGTGTTTTTCTCTCATACTTTTTAAAATTTTCTTCTGTAGAAGTTGAGTTTGAGATTTTTAAAATATTTTCTCTATGATTTCCTTTTTTTTTTTTTTTGTACTAGGGATTCAACCCACAAGTGATTAACCACTAAACTACTGAACCTCATCTCTATTCCCTTTAAAAACTTTTTTTTTTTTTAATTTCAAGATAGTGTTTTTCCTAGGGCCTTGTTAAGTTGCTGAGGCTGGCTTTGACCTTGTGATCCTTTAGCCTCAGCCTCCTGAGCTGCTGCGATTACAGGTGTGTACTACTATGCCCAGCTTATAATATGAATTCTGAGTGTACAAAATTAATGAAAATAATTTTTTAATGTTCTTGTTCATTATTCTAGTACCCACCAATTATAAGTTAGTTTTGTTTTTTTTTAAAGTTTTTCTCTTGTTATGAGCTCAATTTTCTTTTCATGTCTGGTAACATTGAATACATGTCAGGCATTATAAAATTTAACTTACTGGTTATAGGAAATTTGTGTATTCCTAAAATATTTTTGGTTTGAATTGTTATTGTTTTGAGACAAGGCTTTGCAAATTTGCTAAGGCTAGCTTCAAACTTGAGATCCTCCTGCCTCAGACTTTCAAGTTGCTGAGATTACAGGCATATGCCACCATGCCAGCTCAATTTATTTTACTGTATGTATGTTGCTAGGTAAGAGTTAATTTTTATTTCCATTCTTTTAGAAATAGTAGATGTTCCAGCAAAATCTGTTGAAAAGATTTTCCTTTTCTCCCTAAACTGCCTTTACATTTTTCCCAAAAGTTAACTAGCCACAAATGAGTGTCTATTTCTTAATTTGTTGTTAACTTCCATGTATTTATGTGTTTATCATTTTACTTTTATCATGCTGTTATTATTAACGTGTCTTTAAGTCTTGGACTCAGACATTGTTAAAATGAATACAATTTAATTACACAAGAATTATTTCAGCAATTAGTTGAGCTAACCATACTGACTTATTGTGGAAGATCACTTTCCCCTCTTTCTTGGTATCCCTCTTATTCTACAAGATATAAAACACCACATCCACACATTATGCTAAATAAAATTTATAAATAATTAAAGCAAATTTTTTAATGTAGCTTAAGATCATTCATTAAACATTAATTAATTTTAATGTGCAGTTATATTTTTATAATTAAGAGCCAATCTAGAATTTTTCAAATTATGAATACATTTAAGACTTTGGAAGTTTAGGTGTTACCTTTATGATTAATTGATAAAATAGAATTATGATGTGATTCAACAAATATTGAAGCCATTTTCCCTTCAGAAGGAAAAAAAACCTGCTAAAAAGTGCATAATATAAGATGGTAGTTAAGTAACTAATAGGAAAAATAATAAGAGTGTTAAGATTTCAAAGTAGAAGGTTATAGTAGAAGGCTAGAGTGCTTTCAAAGAAAAGAGTAGTATCTTGACAGAGAAATACAATTGGATAGATGGGAGTGTGCTTCTATATGGGTTGTGTTGGGGTATGCCTGGGGATATGATGAGGCAGGTTGGGCATAGTAATGATGAAGCAAGGGCCTCATTGAAATGAATAAAATAAATGGCTTATCTAATTTTAGTTTATTCATAGTATATCATATGATATGAAAATACTGTTATTAACATATAATTCTCTTGCTAGTGTAGTCAACAATAAATTTTAAAACCTGAGAATATGAGATAGTACAGAACAACTGTGGAAGAATATGCATAAATGTTTAGAGTCTCTGAGAGTCATTTGGTCTAACTTTACATTAAATGCAAAAAATTTTTACTGCAACAGAACAAAAAATCAGTTGTACTTGTGACTCATCCAATTATAGACAGTTTGCTACCTCACAAAGTAGAATATTCCCTTCCTTATAATGTCCTGTTATTTACAAAGCTCTTTTCACATAGTGACCTGTTTTATAACCACTGCTTATTGATTCCTTATCTTACTACTTACACCCCACTGTATGTTTCCTCTCCCTCATTGGGCCTCTGATATTTTTTTAAACTCCTATTATAGCTTCAAATGTCCTCTATTGATACAACTAGTCACAACTGGCTTCCCAACCTTGGTGATTCTCTCAATTTTCTGCATTTTATGCATTTCTCTGTAATGCAAACCTGCACATGTGCTTCTAGATATAGCCAGGTTACGGTACAGCATGAGCTCCATTAATCTGGTCAGTAAATATGTATAAATGTAGCAGAATCCAGCAATAATTTTTATGATAATCACATTGTTCAGTTGATCTTTATTTTGAGATAGCATAATACAGTGGAAAAGCCATAAACTTTGGAATTATGCAAAGTTATTTCCTTGTTTGATTAACATTAGCTGTAGGACAAGTATTTCAGACCTCTGAGTTCCAATTTTCTTCCCACTAAAATGAGGATAATATCCTATACCATATAGAGTTATTTTAAGAATAAATTTTGTTAATGCATGCATTATGACAAACATGTAGTGGTCCTATGCAGAATAAATATTAGTGAATTTTTCTTCTGCTTTGATATATTTAAAAACAGCTGCAGCAGAGCTCAAGTAGATATTGACATATAGGTTGAACAAAACAAGGCCAATATCTACAACTGAGGCATGGTGTGAGACAGTGTCTACCTGCCTGAATTCATGAATCAGCACCCTGGGTGTGAGCACAGAAGCAGGCTCACATCCAGCCAGAGACTATCTGCTGGCCCATATTCCTCTGGTTGTCTGCAAGGACAGCTGATCACTTGTCAAATTGTTTTCTAAAATCCAGATGTATTATTTTTGGGGGCATTTCTCTCATCTAGTCTCCTGGTAGCTGTATCAAGAAAGGGAAATAAATATAGTTTGTCATGTTTCATTTACTGAGATCATGCTGAGCCCAAATGTTATGTGTTTTCTTTTGTGAATGTTCACTGACCATCTGTTTTGTAATATGGACTGGGTATTTTGAGGAGTTTACATTAGGTGCTATACTATGGGACTTCTTTAGTGTTTACCCTTTTGGAAACGGAGTAACTTATCCATCTGTAGGTTCTTCCTTTTCCTGTTTTCTTTCTAGAAACTTCAAACATTCTTCATAACCTCAGTAGTTAAGGGAATTTTTTAGATGAAAGATTATTGTTCTTGGGAGAGAAAATAGGAACAAAATTAAAGTTGTGTCCCTGGGCTCAATGTGTATTGGCTATTAACATTATAGCTTGAGCTCTGGATCTATTTCTCCTTGTTCTCCTTTTTATTCCAAACAGAGCTTTAAAATCCTTATGTTATGAATTGTATGCTTTGTTCTAGTCTATTCTGGGATGAAACATTTTGCTTCACTTTACAATTCCAAGACACTATTTTGCATTTTTTTCTTCTTGTTTGAAAACTCTTCTTGTTGAGATCATAGCTCAAACACCTGTGTGTGTGTGTGTGTGTGTGTGTGTGTGTGTGTGTACATATTCAAAATGATTTCTTTAGCTGTAACTCTACCTTTAATCGATGTGACTACTTGTGATTTCATCACCTTTATTTTATTTATATTTTCCTCTAGGAGGCCACACATTTCCCTTGAGCCTTAGTCTCTTACAAAGCCCCTTCCCAGAGGATTGCACCTTCTCTTCCCTGAGAATCTTGACATTTATTTTTCTAAGCTCATAGATATTGACTCTGAATGGAAATAGAATTCCTTTCCTTGGATATTAAGAATTCCCAAATGACATGGTCACTTTTTATTTTTTTAATCAAATTTTCCCTAATTATAAATGGATTTCTTTATAAACTTCCTGTAAGATGGAAATAATAATGATAATTCATAGATTTATCCCCTTGTCCCATAGAGGTTTTAAAAATTTTACACATATTTCTGCATTCTTTCCCCAATCCTCTACAAAACTCTGTAAAGTAGCTATTCTGATTTCTATGTTCCACTTGCTTGAGGCTTAGTGACTTTAATAATGTGTCTTAAGTCATAGGCAATGGTATTGTAGTACTTAAGGAAAAGGAAATCAATTGCGGATTCCACACACTGTTAAAGATGGTCAAAACTTTTTAGACTTTGATTTTAATAGAATCCAAGTATGAATATTTCAAGACCCTCATGACAAATTTTATCTGTCTCTCCTCCAGTTTTTAAGTTTAAAAAATATTTCCTATATTCTTTTCTGACCTTAGCACTTGTATGTGTGTGTGTCTGTGTGTGCTTTATAACACATCATTTTCTAATTTTTAATATACTCAAAGCAATATAATATGCAACACTTATGAATTACTTGATTCTAGTAGTATGATATAAATTGTCTTCTGTAAGCAATCATAAAACTGATTTTTGAAACTGTTTTAGATATCTCCTATTGGATTAGCATTCCTTTGAGTTTTTATAATGTATGATACAGCAGGAAGAAAATATTTTTCACTGCTGACTTAGGTTTAAAAATTTGTTATATTGCTTTCCCCACATCTTCTTTTAGATAGCTATATGTGGATGATAACTTTAATTTTCAAATAGCTCTAGTGAATTAAACTTGTAATGCAGTCATCTACCTTATCTCTAGGATTATTTCACTAGAGAAGAAATATCTGGTTTTTCTGAAGTTAATAAAACTAAACCAAGTAAATTATAATACATATATATCCAATTTATATTTCAATCTTTTATGCATGTTGCTTAAACGCAGTATACAAGAGAAGTTTGTTTAAGCACAGTCTGACAATTACTTTTTAGTCCACTTACATTGGCAGTTTTAGTCTACTTACATTTATTGTGATTACATATATATTTGGATATGCAGGAAACTCATGTTGCTTTTTACTGAGACAAAACCTACCTATATTCAATTAAATTTACTCTTTTTGTATGTATATTTTAATGAGTTTTAATTACTTTATAAAGTCATGGAAATCCATCACATTCATAAATATATGAAATACTAAAAGTTTCTCTTCCTTTCTAATTAATTCTCACTCATTATTTCCAGATTTAATCATTGTTATGATTTCTATTACCATGTATTTGAGTGTTTAAAATTGTACAGTATTTGCCTCTTTGACTGGTTTGTATTGAAATTAGTATTTTTGAGCTTCAATCATATTAGTATGTTTTTCTCTTATATTTAATTAGTAGTCTAGTATATCAACATAGAATTGTTTATCCATTTAATTTTTTTTTTTTTGAAAAAGGAAAAGAGTTTTATTGATTTGCTGACTGTAGAGAAAAACAGAGGACTCTTGTCTCAGAGACTATGATTCTCCCCATCAGCAGGAACAGGGAGCATTTAACTCCAGGATATATAAAGAACTCAAATAACTTAATGCCCCCAAAACAAATAACCCAATCAAGATATGGACTAGGAACTGAACAGACACTTCTCAGTAGAGGATATACAATCAATCAACAAATATATATAAAGATATCTCTAACAGTTAGAGAAATGCAAATCAAAGCTACTCAAAGATTTCATCTCACACCAGTCAGAATGGCAGTTATTAAGAATACATGCAACAAAAAGTGTTGGTGAGGATGTGGGGAAAAGGGCACTCTCTTACATTGCTGATGGGACTGCAAATTGGTGCAACCAATCTGGAAAGTAGTATGGATATTCCTTAGAAAATGTAGAACGAAACCACCATTTGACCCAGCTATCCCACTCCTTGGTCTTAATGACCTAAAAACAGCATACTACAGTGACACAGCCACATCAATGTTTATAGCAGCTCAATTCACAATGGCTAAATTGTAGAACCAAACTAGATGCCTTTCAGTAGATGAATGGATAAAGAAACTGTGGTATACATATACAATGGAATATTATTCAGCATTAAAAGAGAATAAAATCATGACATTTGCAGGTAAATGGATGAAGCTAGAGAATATTATGCTAAGTGAAGTAAGCCAATCCCAAAAAATCAAAGCCAAATGTTTTCTCTAATAAGTGGATACTGATCCATAATGGGGGGGATGGGAGGAATGGAGGAATTTTGGATAGGGCAAAGGGGAGGGAGGGAAAGAGAGGGAGCACAGGGGTAGGAGAGATGGTAGAATAAGATGGACATCATTACCCAAGGTATATGTATGAAGAAACAAATGTTGTGACTCTACATTTTGCACAACCAGAGAAATGAAAAATTATACTCCATTTGTGTACTATGAATCAAAATGCATTCTGCTGTCATGTATAAAAAATTAGAACAATTAAATAAAATTAATTAATTTTTAAAAACAAGTGATTCAAAGGCTACATTTCACACGGTCTCTGTGGGACTTGTAGTTCACTTGTTAATTTGGGAGACAATCATTTCTGAGGTACTCTGATGTCATCCTCAAAGTCTGGATTACTTTGTTACTATGGTGAGTGTGTACTGAAGGACAGATAACTCTGTCTAGGATGAGGAAGAAAGGTAATCCTGTTTCCCCTGAGATTAGGGAGGGAGGGATTAAGAGGAGCAAAGAGAGAGGAAGAGAAAGAAACATGTTCATTTTAAAAATAAGTTGCAGTGATAGAGCAGCAAGGACTATATTCAAAGAATAAAGTAGACCATTGTTATATTTTCCCACTGTCAATTTCTACATTCTATTTCTATGGAAAAATGGGCAATGACATCTCCACGCTGCTTCTTGCTGAAAGAGGGCCAAGTTTGGGGAAGTAACCCAAAGTCCTTGCTCTCTATCAAGTGGGGCATGGACAATTAAGGGTACTTAAGATGAGAGCAGTCCAGAGGTCCACATGGAAGATAGCAGGTGTCTGGACAAGAAATCCATAGAGAAAGGATCATGCTAAGACAATGATAAACCAGACAACAAAATATTATTTTTTTAAACAATTTGCACAAAAGCAATTAGTATTCCAGCCAGTCTCTAAAAACCATAAAGAAAATAACTCATAATCACATCAGTGAAGAACAGGTCAAGTTTATGAATGTAGGAGATTAGAAAGATTTGTAGGTCTATAAACTCAGGCTCAAATTAACTCAGGACAAATTTGCAACTGTAGAGTCCTTTGTGATCATCAGTAGGCACTCTCCTACAGGAACCCTTCCTTTATAATCTGTAACTTATTTTTGGTAGGGCTGACACAATGTACATCTTAAGTGACATTAAAAAATATTGTTTCCTTTAAATGTCCATGTACGACTGTGCTTAGTCTATACTTTCCTGCCAAGAGTTAAGACCAAATTAGTCAAAACTGACCTTGTTCCTCCTCTCAATAAGTTATACATACAATTTTACCCTTCACACTGGAACAAAAATTTAAATGTATTTTTAGAAGGTAATAAGGAGTGTCTGCTCTGTTTAAAGGTGACATTATAAAACATGGAAGCATTTTCCCACTTTTTCCACAATAAGAAAGTTGAAAGCTCTCTTAGGCTATGTTTATTGATGTTTTAGATGTAATATTGTATTGCGTTATTTGTCAAGAGCCCCACCTTACCTGAGATGAGGTTCTGCCTCTCATCTTACTCCATGTTAGAATGGCTCCAACATAGAATAGATTCAAGCTCATTTAAAGTTATGTTCAAAATATCAATTTTTGTTATAAAGAATAATGTGATCTCAAAACAAACAGGGGATATAATATAAAACTAAGTAAAGGTATAAGATCATAAAAGTAATATTTTTGGTTCATAGCTATTACACAAATTAAATATGCTTCTGCTGTTAATTTTATTTTGCATTTTCCTTTTAAGCTTTATAATGGTTGCCTATTAGTGTTTTGCAGAGGTACTGCTTCTAATAAAACAACTTGAGTTAATTTGAGATAGTAAGCCATCACTTAGGGAAAAGACAGGATATAATGTACTAATACTAACCTAAATTAAATGAAAAGGGCAACTATAGAATTATAGATATTAAAGTCATAACCTATTATTCCCACTTTAAGAATAGTGAAACTGACATGCTGAATGTTTCAAACCAAAAACTTGAAGACCAAGGTGAAGGAAGTAAAAGGGCCAAGGAAAATGCAGCCAACATTTTGGCCCTTGCCCTCTAAAGTCGGTCAGAATCCAGAGAATGACGAGACCCCTCTCCAAGCCCTGTAACTTTGGTGAATCACCCGATTTGCCAATCAGGGAGATTGAGAGAGCCCTAGAGAACAGGAAGTCCACTAGTGTACAATCTGCAAAGAGGAGGGTCATTGGAAAGGGAATTGTCCCTGATGCTTCCAAGAGAAGCTACATATGGTCAGTAGAACCCTGACGCATCCTGAAAGATTGGCACCACTGGTAGGGAAAAGCGAAAGGAGCCAAAAGGCTTCACACTTGTTCCCAAGAGTGATCTCTGAGGAATCTCAGCTGACTCTTAAGAGTAGATAGGAACAAGGTCAGTTTTTACCAACTTGCTCTTAAACACATGGCAGGAGAGTATAGCCTATTCATGTAATTCTTAATTGATATATCAATTGTTTATATCACTTTTGTGAATAATGATGCTAGAAGCATCCTTCTCATTAATGCATTATTAATGTGGGATACATTGCTGATCAGAGTGCAGATGTATGTTTAAATTAATAAGAAACCACCAAATTATTTTAAAAAGTAGTACTGTTGTGTATTTCTTCTGAGAGTGCTAATTGTTCCACATCCTTTCAAGTACATAATATGTGAGGGTTTTAATTGTAGCCAATCTAGTGTGCATAATTGCCATGGGAACAAAGTAACAATGTCCCATTAGCTTTCACCTATTGGAATTGTTTAGCTCATTGGAGGCATTTCCTTGTGAGGAAAGGAGATACCCTGAATTAATTCTTGTAGAAGCATTGGTATAAAAAGACCAAGTCTTACCTCTCTCCTTGTTCTGGCTTCAGGTTTATGATGGGATACTTTTTTACACTCTACTGTCACAATGATGCCCTCCCCCATGATGTGATGTAACCAAGTAGATCTTAGCAAAATCCAGAACCAGATATTTTAGTTCAGCCTCTAAAACTGTAGGCCAGATAAATCTCTTCTCTTTATGAAGTTACCAGCCTCACATATTTTTGTAACAATGAGAGAAAGTTGTCTAAAGAATATTCACTTTATTTAGGGAGAAGAGATTTAAATTGAATGTTATTTGTACTTAATTTGTTTTCCAAATTGTTCCAATATTGACTGTTGGGACCTTATTTAAACTGAATGTTGTTTCCTTTCTATATCATTCTTTTGTTTTCTAGACACTACTTTTCTACAACACAAAGTGCTCTAGACTTACCTTGTATCTTTTCTGAGTAACCATTCAAATAACCACTTCTCCAGAGAACCTTGTTACTTTTATTGAAGAATAATATTTAGAAATCAATGATCTGTGTTTATTGCTCAAACTTCTGAGCAGACAGTGTTTGAAGACCTCTCAGAGGACAAACCTAGGAATAATTATATATATAATACTCATTATGTAATTATATATGTATATAATATATATAATACTAATCCATACATATATACAAAACTACTTTTATTTGTTTATCCCAAACATATGAATTCATATTGATAATAGCAACTCCAGACTACATTTGGAATCTATATCCATATCTATATCCATGTCTATGTCTATACTGATGTGCATATCTTTATCCATATCTATATACAGAACCACAGGATTTATTTTATGCTTTCCTCTCTTTCTAATTTGTAACTTCTTTTCCAACAGTGAGAATATGGGCCTTACTGTTCTACAACCCTAGAAATTATATGGGATTCAAGCTGATAATCTTTCTTCCTGTAAAAAAACACAATTACCTAATATAATGTTTATTCACAGCTCCCCTTGGTTTTAGCCCTAAAACATCAAGTCTAAAAATTCTTTCCTAAAGTAACTTAGGTTAGCTCCTTTCTTCATAGTCCCTTCAATATGGTTACATGATTGATTTATGAATCAGGCGGGTTCATTTGTCACTGTCTTCATTTCATCTTGAGTTTCCCCCATATCCTGGTGGAATTTTTGAAAACTTACACATAGTAAAAATTCACTTTGTGGTGTTAAGTCCTATGGATTCTGACAGATGCCTAGAGGGATGCATCAACCACCAGTTACTTATGGCATAGTTTCATTACTACTAAAATTCCCTCATGCGAACCAATTTTAGTCAACCCCTACTCTCACTCCCACACCAGCTCAAATCCCTGGCAATCACAGCTGAATATCACATAAATACTATTATAGAATTCTGGAAAATTTTGTTCATTATTTTTTAATTTATTCTATTCTTTTATTCTTGACCTCAGATTCCATTATGCATATATTAAACTGCTTTATATTATTCATTAGGTCTTGGTTACCTTGTCCTTTATCCTTCCTATTCTTTGTTCTTTTCTTACTTTTTTTTTTCCTTTGTGCTTCAGCATGGGTAACTTCTACTGACCAAAATTCAAATTTGCTAATTGTTTTCTCAGTTGTGCTAAACCTACTGATGAACACATTAAAGGAACATTTCTGACATTATTTTTAATTTCTATCATTTCTACTTGATTCTTTCCTAGAGTTCTTATCTCTCTGCTAAAATTACTATTGTTATTTTACAGGATTTCTAACCAGAGCTTTTAATATATTATTCATTGTTATTTTAAATTCTGCATCAGATACTTCTAATTTGTATGTCTTATCTAAATTTTATTCTGATGATTTCTTTTCCATTAGGGAGGAGTTTCTTTATTTGTTTTTGTTTTGTTTTGCATTTTCATATGCCACTTTTCTTTTTTCCTGCAAGCTGAACATCTTGTGCAAAATAGTAAAGAACTGAGGTAAGTAATTCTTATGCTTGGAAAAGGCCTTGCTCTTTCAACTTCCAGGCCTTACATGGAAGTCAATGAATTAGAAATAGTGCTGTATTGGAGAGTTTTCATGATACACAGTGATGGCTGCTTTGGCAGAGAGTTTTCTCTTGACATTGGTTTGGCTTCATATATTACACTTCAGTGGGCATGTCCTTCTACGTTCTTGTTCCTCTTCTCTCTCTCAGTAGTACCTGAAGTTATTTGTTAGTTGTTGATGGTTGGCCATTGTCTTGGAGACTGCTAAGTTTACCTGCCTCTCTCCAGAATCTTCTGAGCTCACACATATTCTTAGCTCTACAAGGAACAGTCCTCTGCCCCCTTTCTCATATGCAATAGGTTTTTAAGTGTTCTTAGAATGATGATATTTGTCACCTGTTCTCCCATAGATGAAAGCTTTTGCTCTGAAAGGGACCTGGAAAAGAAAATCTGAGCAGTTTGTTTCTCTTGCAATGTCTGCCCTTCCCCTACCCTAGGTCTCTACCACAAGATACACTTTCTTGCTACCTTTCCCAACACCTTCTTTGAGGGCAAGTGGAGATCATGAGGAAACTCTGACTAGGATTAACGCCCCCAAGTACTGTGATCCTTAGGGATTCACACTATCTTGCCAGTGTGTGGCCTGCCTATACCAATACTCCACCCTCTCTAGAGGAATTCTTGCTATCAGCATCTTGTTACATCTACCCAATAAGTCAGTGTGCCGGTATTCCCCAGATTTTGGTGCCCACACTTTTTATATTCTGGACTAATTTACTGTCTAGTAATGTCATCTCAGATTCAATAAAATTCATGACTTTGCTTCTTTGGTTCTTTGTGTGAATGGGATTGGTGCTGTTTCCAACCCTTTGGATCTCTGACAGAAGATTAGTAGTCCTCTTAATTCCATGCTGTTTTCATTGCAAAAAATTGCTTTAAAGATTCTTTAAATAATTTTTTTCCTGAAGGGCCCAAATACTGTTATTAATGCTTGTTCTCTTAAGAACTATTTTCAGAGAATTAAATTTTTTCTATCTAAGATTATTTTTTTAAAATTGGATATAGATAAAGATTAGGGACTGATGGATACATGGCAGATTTAAAGAATGTACATTATCTGAATCTCTATATAAAGTTGTATATGTGCCATTAATAATGATGAAATAAACAAATATTTAATGAAAGACAAGGTAACTGGCCAGTTCTCTGGCTTTTCACGTGCTCACACTTATTTATGTATTAGTGTTTATTTAGTTTGTGAGTTTCTGCTTCATCACTTGTAAAAGAGTTTTTTATTGACTTTAGAGATAATTTTTTAGTGTTTGGAAATGTGGATTTAGTAATGATATGATTATAAGTTATGTATTTTAGAAGATTTTATCAATAAATTTGTAATAAAAGTTTGTTATTTCAATCTTTTAATAAATTAATATACAATGAATATTAATTAAGTTTCTCCTTTCTGGCAGGGACTATTAGGGCATAAGGAATTCAGGGATGACTAAGACTGACCAGACCACTGACCTGGTAGTTCTTCCATTTTCATTATGCAGAATGATTAAAGACAAAGAGCAAAAAACATAAAAGTTTTCTCAGTAAAGTTTAAGTTCAATTAATGAAATAAAATTGGTAATAATATTTGGGATTATTACTTTGATTAAAGAAGTGGGGTTTTGTTTGTTTGTTTATTTGTTTGGTGCTGGAGATTGAACTCTGGGGCCCTTAACCACTGAGCCACATTCCCAGGTCTTTTTTGTATTTTATGTAACCCAGGGTCTCACTGAGTTGCTTACAGCCTCACTAAATTGCTGAGGCTGGCTTCGAACTTGAGATCCCTCTGCTTCAGTTTTTCGACATGCTGGGATTACAGGCATGTGCCTCACACCCAGCAAAGTTTTTCTTGAAACATAACTCTTCAATAGGGCTAAACTTTTATTTTTTTTGGTACCAGGGATTGAACTCAGGGGCACTCGACCACTAAACCACATCCCAGTCCTATTTTGTATTTTATTTAGAGACAGGGTCTCACTGAATTACCTAGCACCACCTTACTTTTGCTGATGCTGGCTTTGAACTTGTGATTCTCCTGCTTCAGCCTCTCAAAGTGCTGGGATTACAGGCATGTGCCACTGTCCCGGGCTGGATAGGGCTAAACTTAAGTGGATAAACAAAGCAATTCAGAGACTCCGACTCTGTTGAATATCCAGTAGAAAAGAAATAGCAAGTTTGTATACGTATGTGTTATTTTAGACATCTTTTTCACTGCTGTGACTAAAAGACCTGATCAGAACAATTATAGAGGAGGAAAAGTTTACTTAAGGGCTCATGGTATCAGAGGTCTCCATCCATAGACAGTAAGCTCCATTCCTTGGGGCTTGAGAGAAGCAGCTCACATGATGATCAGAGAGCAGAATGAAGTCTCCATGTGTCAGATACAAATATATACCCCAAGGTCATGATCCAATTCTCACCTCTTCCAGACACACTCTACCACTTAGGTTACCACTCAGTTAATCCCTATTAGGGGATTAATTTACTGATTAGGTTAAGACTCTCACAACCCAATCATTTCTCCTCTGAACCTCATGTATTGTCTCACAGGTAGCTTTTGGGGAACACCTCACACAAAACCATAACACGTGTATATATCACATGCATGTGTGTGTGCATACATAGCAAGAAGTGTTGAGTTATAGAGTATGACTGATTAGCAAATAGCTTGAGATAGAATGTTTTCTCCATTTCCACTTCAAGTCATTTAAAATATCTTCAGTGCAAGCATTTATCCTGATTCTAGAATATATTACAAGGTAGAGTGATCTGCACTTTTTTTCTTCACCCAATTTTAATGCCATTCACATAAAATAAAGCAAATTAGATTCAACATTTTTTGTGCAATTAAAAAACACCTATGCTATTCCAATCAATCAGAGCACTTGATCACTTTTTATCACTAGAGTGGAAAAAGATGTACCTCCATGGTTCGTTGCTAATGGGTTGTTCCACTGTTGTAGTTAATAGCATGAATTTCTTCTACATCTAATTTAAGTTTTCTGAATTAAATAGATTAAAAGATTAATGAGAGCTCAATGATGTATTAGCATATATGCAACCAATTATGTGTCTTCTTAACTTAGTTTTATCACAATCTGACTTTTTATCAGAAAACATTTTGGCTTAGCTTGGGGAGATCAATTCTTCAATCACATATCTCTGGCACAACAAAATTATTTCAGAGGTTAATAAGTTTCCACTGGTACATTTTATTTTCTGAGTTGCTGTCAAGAGCAGCATAGTGTGGTTAAAAAAAATTATACAAATTGAAAAAGAAGCACTATTTGTGGAGAACGGAGATTTGAATTTTAGTTTCATATATACTCTCAATCCTTTGTCTCTGGCAAATTTACTTGAAATTTCTTATTTAATTTCCACATTTTTTATTAAAAGTACAAACTCATGACTTCACTAGTCATCATGACTAGGAAGCTGACATAATTAAAAAAATTATAAGAGCCAGGTGCGGTGGCACATGCCTATAATCTCAGTGGCTTGGGAGGCTGAGGCAAGAGATGGTGAGTTCAAAACCAGCCTCAGCAACTTAGCAAGGACCTAAGCAACTCAGTGAGATCCTGTCTCTAAATAAAATATAAAAAAAGGACTGTGGGTGCATTTCAGTGGTTAAATGCCTCTAGGTTCAATCCCTGGTACCAAAAAATTTTTTTAAAAAAAGATTATAGGTCTCTATGTCCTTTTTGTTAGTCAAATCTAAGGGAATTAATTTTTTTTTTGGGTACCGGGAATTGAACTCAGGAGTACTTGACCACTGAGCCACATCCCCAGCCCTATTTTCTATTTTATGTAAAGTCAGGGTCTCACTGAGTTGCTTAGCGCCTTGCCCATGCTGAGACGAGCTTTGAACTTGTGATTCTCCTGTCTCAGTCTCCCAAGGGAATTAATTTTTCATATGGATTACTGAATGACTTGGGATATGGGGGATGTTCTTGTCTACACTTGACCCAAAGTGACAGAAATTCACAAAAAAAAATTATGAATATTCAGCCTACAATAAAGTCCAATTATTTTTCCTCCCTGCTACAAAGACTACAGTGACTCACATAAATAGTAGTTTTAAGATCAGTAAGTCGTTTGCTTCTGTAAAATTTATAGCTTTCCTGAGAATTTGATAGTTCATAGAGGAATAGTCAAATTCCTTCACAATCCAGGACATAAACATCCATTTTTTAAATTTTTTCTTAATCTATACTCAATTAGCATTAAATGAAAGTAAAGGGAAAACCATTATGCAGATATATCCATTAAGACTCATTTTTCATTAAAGGTCAACTCCAATGGAGGGTGAAAATACCCTGATCTGACAGTTCTGCGTATACTTAATGTCAAGATTACTATTTTTATTCATATTATAGCGCAACATATCAAGGTCTGAGATTCTAGGCTAGTGCAATTGTGTCCTTACCACAATATTTATAGAGCAACATGCAAGCCCCTGAGCTTATAGAACTAATACTTGCCACACTTAATCATCAACGGTTATTTTTGGACAGAGAAATGTTATCCATCCAAATAATTCTGAAAATTCTCTGGGTGTGCAGCAGTCCTGGGAAAGGACTGATTTCTCTTGTAAAGGCTAATAAATTACCAAGTCTTTGAAATTTCATGCATTTTTTTAAATTTAAAATACCTAGAGAGGTCTTTTAACTCAGGAATTTAAGAAAATAACAAAAAAAAAAAATTTGAGAAGACAAAAATATTGGGGAAAAAATGACAAACATGCTTACTTAGTGGGTAGCTTATTTCAAAAAAGCATTAATTATGGCACAACTTCAACAGCAGTTTTGATTGGTTTAATGAATAGTGTTATTTTTTCAAAATATTTGCTGCTCTTCGGCCATGGGTAGTCAGAGTTAGGGACTTGGTTGTCCTAGATCATGGATTGCTACTTGACTACTCACTTTATTTTTTTGAGTTTACATTCACATGTTACATTCGCAGATTCTCAACTTCTTTTTAATGGCTCTTCCTTCTCTACCACCCTACAGTACTAGTATTAAACCAGATTTTTCTCACTTGTAGGATTTTCCGTGACAGATAGCATTCACTCCCATGTTTTGCCTGCCAGATATGAAAATAAGAGTTCCATATAAAATGTTCACTCTCAAGTCTTCTCCAGATCATACTTCTCTTTTGAGCTCAAAATCCCTAATTATTCCTGCATAATACTTCCTAACATAACCTTATATGTATGTCATAATAATTTTCTCTTTGCTTGTTCCAGCTACTTGCCAAACCTCTAATTATCTTCTAAAACTGTGCATAACTAAGTCTACTCTATAATGTCAAGGAAGGCTGATAACTTGCAATGGGATAGCAGAAAAGCCCTGAGGATTTCCAGATTAGTACACTAAAGAGCTTCTCTCTATAGTATTATGGCCTCTCTAGCATGATGTATCTTCCTCCATTGTGATACTTTGTTATAGGACAAAACACTATTTCAGAAATGTTGGCATAATGAAATTTATTTAACATGAAAACATGCAACAGTGATGAGAAAAATCAGAATCATAGAATGTCTTATTTCCTAAGAGAATTATACCTCTTAATGCCAAGAGCTTCTTTGGGTGTGTACTGAATTTGAGTGCTGTTTTAGTCAGTTTTTTCTTTGCTGTGACCAAAACACATGACAAGAGCAATTGGAGAAGGAATGGTTTATTTTGGTTTATAGTTTCAAAGGTCTCAGTCCGGGCTGGGATTGTGCTCGGTGGCAGAGCGCTTGCTTAGCATGTGTGAGGCACTGGTTTCGATTCTCAGCACCATATATAAATAAATAAAGGTCCATTAACAACCAAAAAAATTTTTTAAAAAAGAGCTCTCAGTCCATGGACAGAGGACTCCAAGCTTCAGAGCCTAAGATAATGTAGAACATCATGGTGGAAGGGCACAATGGGGGAAAGCTGTTGAGGACATGGCAAGAAAAAGGCAGAGATAGAGCTCTGTTCGCCAGAGATAAAAGTATATACTATGTACCCCAAAGGCTTCTCTCCAGTGATCTACTTTCTCCAGCCATACCCTACCTGATGACAGTTAGCATTCAGTTAATCCATATCTATAAATTAAGCCACTGATTAGGTTATGACTCTCATAATCTAATTATTTCACCCTCTAAATGTTCTTGCATGGTCTCACATAAGCTTTTGGAGATCACATATCCAAACCATAACATGCACACAATGCACAGAGTAGACTGACAGAACATCTTAAAGTCCCTATAAGATTTTAGCAACAACTGAGTGCATACACATTGGCAAATATGTAACTAAGACCTATAGGAAATGACTTAGCTCTGCTTATGCCCTCTTACTGTTGATTAGGTAATACTGCTGCTATTGTGCACATGCACATCTCTACTGTATTATCATCTGTGTCTTCAGATGACTGATCTTAACTGATCTTCTCCACTTCTGGCTGACCTTGCAAGGTCTCATTGTTCCATATCCACATGCCTGTAATATTTTTCTGATCTTATTTGTTCAGATATAAATCTATCTTCCATTTCTAAACTTTTGGTTCCCTTTTGTTAGAGACAGTATGTTATTGGTTTATATGTCACGACACTTAGCACAGAGTCTATATAATTCATGAAACTTGATAGTATGTGTGAAATTAAATGACCAAAGTCATCTGTGGGTATTTATTGAGCACTTCTTATATTCTATCCTTCTAGCCTCTGTATTAACCACTGGGGCCACATTTGTGAAGATAAAAATCCTCACCTCATGGGTCTAGTGTTCAAAGTTCACAAAGAAAAGTTCGCAAATCTACACTACAGAACCTTTGTGACTGTTATTATTTGTGTATCTTAGGAATTGCTCTTTGGATACCCCTAGAAACATTTATGTTTCAAATCGGGATTATTTCATCTGATTCTTTACATTCTGCTCCATTAATGAACTGGGGTGGGTGTTAATAAGCAGGTCTGTTGCTTTCTACTGTGTACCTTGTGTACTCTCTATATTCACAGCTATGACAGGATCGGCACTGCTAAAATCATGGAAGTATACACTCAAGCTCTAAAACCTCATTGATGATCAGAATCACTGTGGGGAGCTTAAGAAAATGCACTTCAAGGCTCTCTGTCAAGAACTGATTTTGTAAATCTGGAATGAAACCTAATAAATGATGTGTTTAAAGCCCTTCCCCTCCTGTCTGCATCCTCTCCAACCCACTCACTCACCCTTTACTCTTGAACACTACGATTCTGATGATTCAATAAAGTCTGGAAAAAATCTTCTGTAGGTCACTGAGGACTGGCTCTGTAGGGACTTCCTTCTAAATCCCAGGAACAACTCTGTATACATTGTGTAATGCTCTTTCCAACATCTCAAACCTAAATTGCTTTTAATATAGAATTTAAATTTGCTTCATTCTCCATATTTCTACCCAAAATAGAATATTCAAAATCATCTGTCACATATTTTTGTGTTCATGTCTCCATATTTAGAGATCAAACCATTGAATTTGGCAACCATCATGAATTTCAAATTTCTTCTTTCATTCCCCACAGCCCCTGCCTGAGTGAATTCTGAACAATGTCTCTCCAGAACTCTTCCAATTATCTCAATGGTTTTCTCTACTCTAGTCCCTTAGATCTCTAACTCAATGCCTAAACTTCCTCATGACTGATTTATCTGAAAAAGAAGTTGATCACCAACTCCAAATTTAAAATATTAATTAGCTCCCTGGAGTCTACAGCATTAAGTCTAAACTCCGTGACAAAAAATTTAAGGTCATCCTCAATCTAGCTTAATTTACTTCAATATTCTATCTCTAAAGGTTGTACTTATCCTTTTTTATCCACGGCAAGCTAAAATCATTCCCTAAACACATTATGCATTCTACTCATTTTTGTTTGTTATTTCCTCTACCTAAAAGTCACCTTCTATTTTTTTTTTCTTTTTTTACCTATGAAGGGACAATTTAAAGATTACATCCAAATGGGTACAGTACCACATAGATATAACCCCAGCTATGAGGGAGTTAATTCAGGAAGATTGTAAGCTTGGAGCAAGCCTTTGTAATTTTGTAAAATTTTGAGACAGCAAGCCTGTCTCAAAATAAAAATAAAAATAAAAATAAAAATGAAGGGGTGGGGATGTAGCTCAGTGATAGCGTGCTTGCCTAGTAAGCATGGATTCAATTCACTTCTCTGTAAAACACACACACAGACACACACAGACACACACACAGTTACTTCTACTTACCTGCTAAAATGTGCTTTATCTCATGTTGATTGGTTTGTTTACTTGCAAGGGGCCAAAATTTGATGGCATGAGTAAATATTCACAATTTAAACATTAGTGCTCTACACATAGCTATAATTACTATATTGATCTATTTTTGTACTAATTTTTATACACACACACACATACAGATACACAATGTGGCGGTTGCATTGTGTCAATTTCATTTAATAGGGAAGAATGTTGTTCCACTTTAGTGCTTTGTAAAAAATTCACTGATGGTGTTCTGGTAGAATTATTATGCAAGAATAGAAAACAGTGGTAAAGTAGCAGTCATTTCTCCCTGAACTTATTTGCACTGTCCTACACAGTGATGAACAGGTAAAGGTTTCTTGGCAATTCCTGGTTTGAACTCTCTCTCTGCTTTCCCTTATAACTAAGAGCGATTGCAGGTCTAACACCAGACAGACACTTGTTGGTGAACATACAGAGGCATTAGGTACACACAGACACAGCTTCCTGAGCTCTCCCCATGAGCTTCCACATTGCAAACCACTTCAGTAGTTATCTTGTCTTCTTAGTTTACTGCTTGGCAACCCCTTTTCTGAATTCTGGATTTTTAACTGGGCAACTCCTCCTTCCCTATTCCATACACTCATATTAACTTCATGACTGTAATTAACTCTGAATACATGGGAAGAGAGAAAGAGAAAGAAGGAAGAATGTATGTGCCTCTAAGTACGTTTATACATTAGATAGGTAGGTAGGTAAGTAGATAGATAGATAGATAGATAGATAGATAGATAGACAGACAGATAGATAGATATAACATGCATTTCTCTAAAAAAAATAACTGATATCAGTTCACAGATGGTTAGATAATCTATGTTGATTTGATCTTATAATTTAGGTTTCTGTTTCTTATTATATTGCCATTGAATCTTATTTATTTGTTTGTTTGTTTAAAGGAGAATACTTCCACCATAGGACAATCAGTGATTCTACTAAATGGAAATTTTAGGCTGTTCCTCTGGCTGCTTTAGGATCCTCCAGGTGTAGCATGAATAGACAGAAAAGGTTCAGATTGGGGGAACTGACTATAATCATTAAAGATATAATATTGATGGTGTATAATGAGAATAAGGAGGAAAAGCAGGAGTACTGTGGATCCTCAGTGTGCCTTCTTGTATCACACTAACCTTATATGTTCAAGTACTTTTAATGTTTATAACCTTTGGTGACTAAGATTTGAGTCATTCACTGCAAAAAATATCCCAATCAACTGGGATGCTGGTTAAAGGGAAATATAAAGAAGTGAATGCAAAAGGTAACAGTGAAATCAACACATAAACAGTGCCTCAAAACAATTTGCAGAAATAACAACTTTGGTTGTTACTCTCTTTAATTTTTTGTTTACTGCTTCTCTTTTACCAAAATTTTATATCCAATGTGTTAATGGTGGAAATCTTTACAATGTGACTAATAGTTTACAAAATTTGAGATAGCATTATAAAACCATGAGACCAATGGACATCTAGTCCAGAACATCTGGGAACTAAGTTGTATAAATGATCTAATTATATTTGGGGTTTTATCTCTATGGTGATGGGATGAATGTGTTTTTAATTTTCCTCATCTTATAGTGGAGATTTTGATTATTTGCTTCGCAGAAAGTATAAGTATAGAAATGAAGGTATACCTGTGTGCTGGGGAGTTATAAGGAGAGCACTGTCAAAGATGAGTCATTCTTTCAGTATCCACCCTAACTTGAAGGAGTTCTTCATCATGAGCATTATGGAATCTAATGAAGTTCATTTCCTTTCCATAGATTGTTGGCAGCTTGAATGGAGGCATGCAAATTTGATTTTATGAAGAAGAGGCTTCTACCAATGATTTTTAAACTTGCCTGAGTGACAAAAATACATAAGAAGTTTAAACATAATTTACACTAGCCTGGCCAGATGGTCACACAGATGCCCCATCAGTGTGACCACTGATCACTGATCAGTGTAAAGGCAGTGGATGTAGAGTTCTATCCAAACCCTTCTTATTGCTGGATACTAGCTGTGGTTTCTGCTTCTCATTTATCTTGTTTCCCTGCCTATACATCAAGGCCTCAAAATTCAGACTTCTCAAACATTTTGTGAGATATTTGTTAGCTTTCCAGTAAGTTCCTTTTCTTAGGTATTTGTAATCATTCTGTGTGTGTGTGTGTGTGTGTGTGTGTGTGTGTGCACGCACACGCTCGCTGCCTTCTTTCTGTGAACGTTCTACCAATAATTTCCCATGAAAGTAAAATCTTTCCAACTTTGTGTTTTTTAAAGTATCATTATTATCCAAAATATCTTTTCATTTATTCAACAGGATTCACTATGTGCCTACTACACAGCACTGAGAAAACACACCCACATATGAGTGAGATGGACTCTTTGTTCCTAATATTTTTATTATGCTAAAGGAAGATACTTTTAAGGTTTATAAATAACAAAAATATAACTGACATACCTGAGAAATTTGTACACAGTTTTAGCTTAGTATTTTATTTCTATGTGTGCTTTTAGGGTAACAATAATACCTAGAATTGGAGGATATATTTTTCCAAAAGAAAACTAAATTTAGGTTTTAAAACTAGTGTGTTAAGATATATACATATGTATAAGTGTGTATATATATTTGTATGTATATATACATAGATCAATATAGATATAGCAGAAATATGTATATATATGTGCATATAATATTTATAATTATTAGTTACCAGTATGCTACCATCATTGTTAATATAGAAACATCCTAAATATCAAGAAGATCTAATCAAAGCAAGACTTTCTCCCAATTAAATGTCTATAATTTTAATACCAACCAGAGCTTTTCATAGAATATCAAACAGATATTTTAACTTTCTCTTTAAAAACATAATATTAGTATACAAATACACTTTTACTAAAGTTCCTTAATGTAATTTTTAAAAATATTCTCATATACTTCAAGCATTAGTGACTACAGATGAAAATACCATCCCAATTTTCTTCCTCACTACATAAGTATAGCTTTGAGATCGTTAATTATTTTCTAGTTCATTGAAACTTAAAACCCCCTACACACCATTGCCTATTCTAGTGCCTCTGGATTAGTGGACATATAAACTAAGATTTACTTTTTGAAAGCTCTGGTTGCTGAGGAAAGAACTGTTTTCAAGGATGTGGCAGTTGGAAGCCCTTTAGGGACAGAGAACACATGACTTGAAGAGGGAAAGCATGGCCCACATAGAAATGGAAGATCAAAATCTTCAAATAAATCTGATTTCTGAGTTTAAAGATCATAAATATCCAGCAAATTAGAAGTGTGCATTGTTTCAAGAATACAAGACTGCCCTATCTTAACAAATGTCAGCACCTCACTGCTTCAGCAGAGAGCGTTACCCTGACATTGAAGTCCAGGACTCAGGAAATCTTCAGTCATTTAAAACCACAACATTTTTTTCTGAAGGCACAAAGCAATTTTTGTCTAAGTAAGTTCCATATACCTGGATACAGAATTATTTACAAGCTAAGGTATAACAAGAGGTTACCAGACGTTTCTGCTTTTGATTTCCATTTCCAGTGTTCATTTCTATTTTTGACTCTTGTCCTTTACGTTTTAGTAAGCCGTTGTAAGAACAAGAGCATAAAAGCTAAAATTGAAATTGCACTAGGAAAGTCACCCTTAAATCTTGACAGAGATATTGGTGTTTGGTGATATTAACTTTAGGCTTATCTGTCTGAATCCTCTTGAACGCCTTTGCGGAAATGCCCCATCTTTTTTTGAGATTTTTCTCTTGGGAGATTTAATCCTGCTTTTCTTACTCTCTTACTCTACCCTCTAGAATTAGCAAATTCCACAAAAGGGAGGATAGCCTTCTTCCTGAAATGTGGCACTTTTGAAATACATTTCCAATCCTAAGAATTGGCAGAAGGTTTACATTAGCATTGGAAGTGGCATTGACTGTGTCTCCTCTCAAGTTTAAATTTGATTATTTTCAGTCTTTTACTTTATTTTCAAAATTTCTTTTAGACAAGGGCAGATTCTCATTCAAATCCTACCTGCTGTGCAAGCACTACAAAAGATTGAAGGGATGGGAATGCACTGAAGCAGCCCAAATTCATCTTTTGACCTCCAAGCTCAAGTGGCTGTCATGCACAAATTTGATTTTTGTTAGAAAGATCCATTTTTTTCCATCCCTCAAAGGGGAAAGCTAATGAGTCTGAATGAGTTGAGGAATTATTTCTTAAGTGATTTTTCACAAGCGACATATAACAAATCTGGGAGTTTTCTTTCCAATATGTATTTTTCTTGGCCACTTTGGGGAGTGAGGGCAACCAGAGAATTTCTTGATTTAGAAAAAAGAAAAGATGTATGGAACCCAACAAAGGGACCACATGGTTCAGTAGAAAACATCTTAAACTTAGAATTTGAAGATATATGCTAAAATCCTTCAATGTCATTTGTACCTCTTAATAGCCATATATCATATTTTTCTCAATTTTGTTTTCTTCCTTTTACCCTAACTGAATGTAAATATCTATAATGATGTTGAGTTGTCCTATCCAGTCTCTCTCCTTCCACTTAGAAGTTTTTTTGAAAAAGGAAGTGAGTTACTCATTCAGAAAGGACTGAGCACAGTTCATGACTGAGAAAGGCATTTGCCTAATTCTAATGAATTTTGAGATAATCAGGGATATCATGCATGCACAAAATTTAGAAATGTAGTCATATAATGTTTGCTTAAATATTATAAAGAAGAAATTTTCAAGGTAACAATTTAAAAAAGAGAGAAAAGTTTGGACTAAATGAATGGGAGAGGACTTCATAGAGGAACAGGACTTATTCTGTGCCTTGAGTTGTGGTAGTTTTCTAAGGTTAATGAAGAGGCCATTGCAATATGATGGGATTATACTGACATGAGACAAAAATTGCTAACCAAGTTGGAAATAAAATTTAAAACTCATTGACTTTCAGTTTACCCTCTATTAAGTAAGGTGACAATAAGGAAGTAATTATTTCATTATCATGGGATAATTGAGAGTATTCAAATAAGATAATATATATGAAAGAGAGCAGGGTGGTGGCTGGTCCACACCAGTTGTTCCCTTAATGATTGAATTCTAGAAGAAGCAAGGCAAAGCGAAGCATGTTATGTTCAGAGTAGAGTGCAGAGACCAGGCAATCTGAGACTAATACATCACTTTAGATAGTGAACTGCCGTGAGGAGAAGCCATTTCTCTTTATGGTTCATAAGGTCACTCTGACCTGCCTATGCTAATTCACCCATCTTAATGGAATCTAGGTTTTAACATTTTCTACCTAAGCTTGAATTCTTAGTTTCTTTTTTGTTAAATTCACTTAAATTCACTTCTTAGTGATGCCCGCAAAAAGCCAAAACAACAGGTCAATACAACATAAAAATCAATAAAGACAGAGGGTAAAAAAGTACAAATGAGAGGTAGCTGTAGATTACTGAATGAATAAGTACATGGGTAAATTCAGTAGAAGAGGCTGATGTACTAAAAGTGTATGTAGATGCATGTAATATTGTAAATATATATTTGATCTTCCTCCCTACTTCCTTGTATCCACCTACTAAAATCCTTGTAATCTCCCCAATGATAGTTTCTTCCTGTACGCAAATGAGTTGAGTGAAGGATAGTAGCCAGTAGGTAGTTTCAGGATGGGGCTGGTCAAGAAGAAATTGAGGTATGATTAGAAGGTTAGGGCTTTTAGTCCCATGCTCTAACCTCATGGAGAGGAGAGTGGCTTGACTTCCATACCTCTTTCCCACACCTCAGCCTATGCACCTCTTCATCTATAGCATGATATGCTTCTTAACTGATAAATGTGTTTTCCTGAGTTCTATGTGCCATTCTGGCAAATGAATTGAGCCCATGGATGGGGGTGTTGCAACTCCAGCTTAATACATAGTGGGTCAGAAGCACTGGTAAGATAACCTGGGGCTTATAATTGGCATCTGGCACATGGAGTGGACTATCTTGGGGACTGAGCTCTTATGCTATGATATCTGACATTATCTCTGTATAAATAGTATCAAAACTGACTTGCATAAGCCGGGCATGGTGGCATACGCCTGTAATCCTAGCACTTTGGGAGGCTGAGACAGGAGAATCGCGAGTTCAAAGCCAGCCTCAGCAACGGCACAGCACTAAGCAACTCAGTGAGATCCTATCTGTACCTAAAACACAAAATAAGGCTGGGGATGTTGCTCAGTGGTGAGTACCCCTGAGTTCAATCCCCAGTAACAAAAAAAAAAAAAAAAACTGACTTGCATAAGAGGACACAGCTGGTATCCACTGTAGAACTGATTGCTTACTGGTGGGGATAAATCCCCACATCTTTTGAGATCATATAAGTCTACCAAGTTGATTGTTGTGGTGTGAGAGCACAGGAAAAGAGTTAAAATTTCCACAGAATGCAGTTTGAATTTAGGTACATTCTGAAATCACCCATCAATTAGCTCTTACTAAGTTATGTCACAGTAAAAAAAAAAAAAAGGCCCCCAAATACCTGGGTTTACAACAGTATATATTTCTCACTCACATATATCTATTGAATGTTGATTTCAGTTAGCTTAACTTGTGTTCTGATTCCAGAACCCAGATTGCAGAAGTGATCTTGTGGCAGAGAGAAAAGGGTTATGGTCACATTGCAACTACTCTTAAAGCCTGGTTACCAGGGGTGTTTGGCAATTCTGTTTATTTTACAGTGGTCAAAGAAAGTCAAGTGTAGCAGCGATGTGCACTCTGCCAAAGGAGGCACTTTAAGACGCATTATCAATGGAGAGTGAAGTACCATGCTCTGACAAATGAGGAAATGAACAACTAGGAACAAATGTGCAATCTACATAACCATAAATACCTGAATTAATATTTTCTAAGAATTAACATATGATTATTTTGTCCCCATTCTTTAATAGAAAAGGTAGGTCAAAGCTGGCATGTCATTTTTGTTTCTCTAAATCCATCTCTATTTCACAGATGTACAAAATTGCACTTATCTATTTCACTTCCTGTTCTTTTGTGGGGCACTTCAGAGGCTGCTGTCTATTCCTAACATATCTAAGTCAGACAAAGTGGCAAGTCTGTAGTTATTCTATGAGATCTCCCTCTTGGGTATGCGTATTATTTTCAAAGAGGTTAGTGGGTTTCACAGAATCTAGATTTATTGATAAGATTCTGGGTGCTCCTAATGTATGTTAAAAGGCATTGTGCCATGCAAAGTAGTGACCTTGCATTTAAAGAATTGCCTCAAGTAAGATGCAGAGTGTGTAATAGATAAATCAGTCACTGTCAAGGGTCTTTGAAAAGTATGGCTACCATTACCACTGGAACAATGAGTGACCTGGGTTTCAAGCAGTCCTCATCTGTAGCTAACATTATAAAGCCAGTGTCTGAGGAAACTTTGTTCTTATTGTAACAATATATCTCAGACTTTTCTTTATCTTAAGTAATCCAGTACCCAGAAAAATGATGCTGTGACTCTGAAAGAAAAAAAAATCTGATAAGATAATAGCTTACAGTGACATTTATATAATTGCCCCAGTCAGAACTCATTTCCAGCTGCCTATGTGGGAGCATGCTTCAGTGTGTAGCTAGGAAACAGGGAAGGCAAATAGCTGCTTCTCTTTGGTGCCAACCTTATGAACTATCCATGTTTAAAGGAAAGAATTCCACCCAGGGATCCTGTACTTGCTGTCACACAGATTACCTCCTAAACTCCCAATTATTTTTGAAAGATAATTAAAAAGACTTGTCATTACAGATCAACTCATCCTTATTTGGAACCAAAAGAAAGTTTCTTTACAATTAGTAAAATTCTCCATGTTTTTGCCCCATTTTACCATTGTTATCCTCTAGCATTTTATTTTAACTGAAGAATTAACCTAAAAATTCCTTTGGTTTGACAGTTGCATGTGAACTGACATATCTCTCTTTTCAGCAAGCAGAAAAATTTTCATTTTGTAGGGCTCATTTAGAACCTCTTGCCTTGGATTCTTATCTGAAGATTTGAGGTAGTCTTTTCTTGTCTCTTTGTGTAATCAATGGGCTCTGTTTCCTTACTCCAGGGATATCAACACTTTATAAGGATCAAGAGTGTGCCTTCCTGCTCTACCATTAAGCTACCATGACCCATCCCTGCATGCTGTGTGTGAGACCCAGTAAAGAGAAAAATTCAAATGACAGATAGATTTATGATAGTCTACTCAGTCACTCTGATTATATTCTATAAAATGCTCAGCTTTATTCACAAATTGTATTCTTCTTTCTCATGAATATATTTTGTTTTCATGACCCTTGGAAGAATCTTGGTTTATTTAACTCTATTCCATGCCTAGAAATCTTGAGGAGGTGTTTTCTCATCTATTCTGTACTGAGATACAAACTTTAGCCCAAGCCATTTTGCAGTTGTTCCATGGCCTGCTTGAGTTGACTAAGAAAGTTTTTTGTTTGTTTAGTACCAGGGATTGAACTCAGGGGCACTCAACCACTGAGACACATCCCCAGCCCTTTTTTTGTATTTTATTTAGAAGCAAGGTCTCACTGAGTTTCTTAGTGCCTCGGTCGTTGCTGAGGCTGGCTTTGAATGCAATATCCTCCTGTCTCAGCCTCCCCAGCTGCTGGGATTACAGGCCTGCACCACTGCGCCCAGATCTAAGAAAGATTTAGATCATCTCCATTTTTTTTTTTGTACGAGGGATTGAGCTCAGGGGTACTCAACCACTGAACTACATCCCCAGCCCCAAGGTCTCACTGAGTTGCTTAACTCCTCCCCATTGCTGAGGCTGGCTTTGAACTCACAATTCTCCTGTTTCAGCCTCCCAAAGTGCTGAGATTACAGGTGTGGGCCACTGTACTGGCTTACTATCTCCATTTAAAAGGCTGAAATCTTGAAGAAAAGCAGATCACTTTGTTTCCAGTCCAGTGGTCTCCAGTCTTTCAGAATAACAGTCATTCAAGTGGTGAATTAGAATATAACATGTAACTTTTGTAAGTGACTTAGACAAACCTAACTTTCAGTATCTGTCTTTTGGAAAAGTGTTAGATGTTTAGAGGTCATCTAATTGAGTCAGACAAAGAGTGCATACAATTAACTTGACAACCACATGATGCATTTTACATTGTGAGGTGAGATCTCAGTACAGGGACTTTGTCTTAGTCATTGTTGTATTTTCAATCTCTAGGATGCTGCCTGGCCCACAGTGATTGTTCAGTAAGAATTGCTGATTTGAATAATGAGAAAATGCAAAAAGAATGCATTCTTATATATGATTATAATACTATCCATAAGTATCATTTATCATTGAGTAAGTTAAGATGCTGTGAAAACAGTATAACAGGCCTGTAATCCATTTTTCCTTATTGCATTTGAATATCCACAACCATTCCTACAATATGAGGACTTTATCTTTGTTTGCCATTGATAAAAAAAATCTGAGGCTACAAGATTTTAGCTTGCTTGCATGAAATTTTGCCCAGGGCCACATATGCTGTCATTGCTTTGTTTAACAAAAATTTCTAGATGGCAGGCAAAAGTAAGTAGGGGTAGAATAAGGGAGAAAGTGAAGGAATGAGGAGAGAAGAATGTCAAAGAGAGGAAGTGACAGACTGTGTTGAAAGGGTACCTTCTAGTTCCAGAAACTTTTCTCTTATTGTTACTAAAAATATGCATGGATTCAACTAATGCATTCAGATATATTTTATTTGCAAAATTACTGGGTGCTGAGATTATAGTGATATGTATAATAGAAATTCCACCTGTGCGAATTTTCCAATCTAATGAGAATGCCCATAATCAATATATTAAATTTAATCTTTAATAAAAAGTGGGCACTATAAGAAAACATGGTTTTTTTTTTTTTTTTTTAAACCAGGGACTGAACTCAG
>PVHX01016762.1:0-42157 GCA_004024805.1 Geosciurus inauris
CTATAAAAAAAAAAAAAAAAAAAAAGTCTTAATCATAAATGTACATTAAATATTGTCAAATGATTTTTGCATCAAAATATTTATTTTATTTCTTCTTTAAATTATTGATATGAATTACATTAGTTGGTTTTCAACATTGGACTAGTTTTCTTTTTTGTTTTGTGTTTTTGTGATGCTGGGGATTGAACCCAGGGCCTTGTGCATGCAAGGCAAACACTCTACCAACTGAGTTACATCCTCAGCCCTTGGACTAGTTTTCTATGCCTAGAATAAAGCCCCCTTGGGCATTGTATATGCTTATTTTTCATATATGGCTGAATTTGACTTACAAATATTTGGCAAAGGCTTTTTATGTCTAAGTTCACAAAATAAAATGATCTGTAGTTTTCTTATACTATCTTTGCCTTATTTTGGTTTCAGGGTAATTCTGGCCTTATAAAAACAGTTGAGACGTTTTCATTTCTTTTCTATTTTCTGGCAGAGACTATAAAGTTTATGTTAATTCTTTTTAATTCTCTGGTAAAACCACCTGGGCCTGGGGATTTCTTTTTCAGGAGCTTTTAATACATTAACAAATTCAATTTTTTAAATGTTTGAGCACTAATCCTGTTATCTATTTTATCTTGTTTGAATTATGTAGTGTGTGGTTTTCAAGGAATTGTTCCATTTCTTCTAAGTCACCAACTTTATGAGAGTATAGTTGTTTGTAACATTTCCTTATTACCCTTTTGATAGTTGTAAGACCTGTAATATCTCCTGTTTCATTCCTGACTCTGGCAATCTGTGTTTTGTCTCTTTAGTCTTGCTAAATGTTTGTTAATTTCATTGTCTTTTTTCGAAGGAGCTTTTGTTTCATTGATTCTATTTTCTTATTTTCACTGATTTATACTCTCATCCTTGTTAATTCCTTCCTCCCATTTGCTCTGAGTTAATTTCGCTCTTCTTTTTCTAATTTCTTGAGGTGAGAATTCAGGAGATTCTTAGTGCTGCTTGAAGGGATGGGAGGAGTTTCTCATGGTCAGGCCACCTGAGACCTCTCTTGGACAGGAAGGAAGCCTCTGGCCTTCATAGATGAAGATCATTTCCCAGGCCAGGCTGGTTGTGACATGATTTCCTTCGTCAGTCCCACCCTGTTCCCTTCATGAAAGGGAGGGAGAACACTTCCCTGATGGCCACTCATTATCAGCAGGGCTTCCAATCCTTCCTGTCAGTTTTGATTGGCTCAGCTAGTATTGTTGGCAGGAGTCCCATTTAAGTGAGGAATGAGTCTACCTACGCCACCTTGTGTTTGTAGGTTAACAGTCAAGAAACACCAGGCCTAGGTGTTCTGCCACTTATCCCTCATCAGAGCATTTTCCTCTTTCCACCTTTTAGAGTTCTCATTATCTTTTGTGTCATTTCCGGATTCTATATATGTACTTAGCAGGAAGAAGCAGAGACAAATCTATGCCATTTTGTTTGATTATAAGTCTCACTACACATTTTTGTGGTTGGAAAAAGGTGTCTAATGAAGAGACTGACTTTTCACTACATAAAAAGGAAAAATTAATTAGTCCTAGAACCAGAACTGGAACTCAGATCTCCTCATCTGTAGATTATTTTGCTAATAAAAACCTTTTGCCTAAATCTTAATACATTAAAATAACACAAGCATTTAAAAAATTTTAATGCCTCATGAGCAGCTGGGATTACAGTCATATGCTGCTGCACTCATGTTTAGTAACATCAAAATTATTTTATAGAAACAAAGAGATTGTGGGCTTCAATTATGCTTGAAGAATAAAGCAAAACATGAAAGAAGAAAGTCTGTATAATTAAGTTTTAAAAGTTGCACATTAAAAGGATAGCATAGGGGCTGGGGTTTTGGCTCAGTGGTAGAGCACTTGCCTAGCATGCGTGAGGCACTGGGTTCGATTTTCAGCACTGCATATAAATAAATGAAAAAAATAAAGGTCCATAAACAACTAAAAAAAAAGAAAAGGATAGCATAGGATATATAACATACAAATGCTAGCACAAGAAATTTTAAATAAATTAAAAATATCATAACTATCAATCGAACTCTATTATTATCAACATACATCAATTTAGAAAACCACTGTTTTTTTTTTTAAATATTTATTTTTTAGTTGTAGGTGGACACAATATCTTTATTTTATTTTTATGTGGTGCTGAGGATCGAACCCAGTGCCTCCCGCGTGCTAGGCGAGCACACTACCACTGCGCCACAACCCCAGCCCTAGAAAACCACTGTTAATAAATGTTGTTTAATGGCAAATTATTTGTTTCATCCTGAATTAAGGCCATTATTCCACAGAAGACTTCACAGCAAATTACAACTTTAAAAATTCCCTTCTTAATAGACATAAAAGTTTAATTGGATTTTTCTATTGTCATTGCAGTGAATTGAAACAGTGATATACAGAGTGAGGAAATGGCTTTACTTTAATGAATGAAAATCATAAACAAGACTTTTTCTCCTACCTTGTTTACAAGTGGGCTTCTCTGGCACAGAAAACTTCCAATCACACTAAATCTGTCCTATATCTTTGGGTCCCATGTCTGGCCATGGGTCCTGCAGGTGACAACACTACCTGAAAGGCAGCCCAGGATGATCAGCCCCTGAGCCTTTGGACTACTGTGACTTCCCATTTTTGGAAGCCATTTTACACCAATTCTCCTGTTTATAGAATTTCAAAGTACTACAAGTGTTTCAAACAGAATAAAAACCCAAATGAATTATAAGTCATTTTGAAACGTTTTGCATGATATAAATCAACAAATTGATTCAGCTTTGAGATCTCAATGGAAAGAGCACAGAAGTAGCCTTACTATATAGGAGGTAATTATCAAGCATTATCTATTGCAGGGTCTTTGTTATGCTATTAGCAGCTAAAGCAAACCCCAACACCGAATAAATCAGAGCAAGGCTTTGAAAAGACTCCATATATGGCAATTATATGCAATCACCTTTCTTTAAATATGCCTCTTCCAACCTTGGATAAGGAATACCCAAAATACCAACTCCAAATATGAGAGATTTGTTTTCCCCTAATACACATATGTATCTGAACATACCCATAAGATTTATAGTGGTGAGAAAAGCTTACGTTATGTAATACATCAGGCTCAGAGAGGAACATACAACTTTTTCTGGGTAAAACAGATGCAATTAAGTGTGTTTTCACAGGGGATTCTAAATCAAACTCTTAGGAAATAATTCCAGATTAAAAATCAAACAAGTCCATCAGAGTTGTCAAATTAAGACAAATCTTCACTTATGTCCTCTCTTTTTCCCTCAAAGAAATCTAATGTAATTTAGAAATACGACAGATGCTTCTACACTTGTACATATATTATCAAATAAACTGCCAAAAGAGAGCCAAACACTTTCAAAGGCATGTCTGCAGAAGAAATACAGATAAAGAAGCCATAACGATAGCTTAATGGGTAAAGGATAAGAGTCACACTCAATTCTGCCAGAAGCAGACCTGTGGAGGTTCAGACACGCATCCAAGAATCAGCTCTGTCTGCCAACATATCAAATGCTCAATGCATGCAATTGGCAAGAAAGCCCAGGGAGCTGCCACTAAGCCTGTCATTGCCACCAGTGAGGAAAGACAGATAAGTTCACCAGATAGCTAAAACTGCAGAGACTTTGTCTCTAAACCAAAGCTAAGAATTCTTACCTTAGGAGAACTTAGAACTCAAAGGCCCAATATATTCTGTGAACAATTTACTTTCTGAGACATCCTCAAATAATTATACCACAGAAGATTTAAGCTTCTCGCAATATAGTATTATTTTGCTACAGCAAATAATGATGGCACTCTTTTATATGTGGTAACTCTTAGCTTAAGAAACTCCATTTTGTCTGGGCTGTCAGCCACCTTAACTTTAGCCCACATACTGGAAGGACCCTCACATCAATATACTTTATTTTTGCAAAGAGTTGTGGTCATCTTGACCTAAGTTTCAGTTAGAAAAATACTTCAGATGAAACATAGGGTGGGCTTAGCTAACTGCAATCTCTGCTTCTGTACTGTTGGCTTGCTTGCATTGGCTAAAAGAGAAAACGTCATAGCACCTGATTCAGTTTTCTTTTGCTATATAATCTGTAACCTAAACCAAGTCATGGGCTGCAATTTTGAATTGGCTTTGAATTGGCTTTGCAGTCCCGCCAGCTGAAAAATAAACCTTTAACAAATGAATCTCTAAGTTTGTTGATTCTCGCTAATCAGGTATAACATATACATGGCTTTTCTCAAGATAAAAGCGAACTATTTAGTTAATGGATATTCAGTGACCATTAGTCCTAAATCAGTCATGTGCACAGGCAAGTTATTGAGAAGTTTGGAGGTGGTGTGACAGAACATTTGATTGCCTTCAAGTTGCACTAAGATCAAGGCACAGATAATAATATTCAAAATCAAATGTTTCCTATGCTTTTCAAATGAAGGCTCTTCCCTTTGGAAAATGTAATAAATAATGACAAGAGTTAAAGTATTTGAATTATTTGATATTGACAAAGTTAAAATTGAAGGGAAGAGTTTTCTATTTCCTAGAGAGCTGTGTTTGAAGATCTAGCAGTTTATTATGATTCGATGTTCTACTCAGTTTTTCATCTTTTTTTTAAATATTTATTTTTTTAGTTGTAGGCGGACAGAATATCTTTACTTCATTTTCATGTGGTGCTGAGGATCGAACCCAGTGCCTCACGTGTGCTAGGCGAGCACGCTACCACTGTGCCATGACCCCAGCCCCTTAGTTTTTCATCTTAAATGGTGTAAGACATACAAGATCAAGTGAATTCAAATTCATTTGAAGACTTTGTCAAATCCCTGTAGACGTCTAGGGATGCTGTGAAATGTCACAAAACAGAGCTGGGAATCATTGTTATGCATGTGCTGTCTTTTGATTCACTTATTATTTAGATCTGACCTACTTTCTAAAAGGATTTGAGGAGACTGAAGATTTTCTCAGTATGGTGCCAAGCAGAAAAGGAGGTCTAATAAAGCCTTCTAAAGATACTGAAAAAGATCTACACTAGAAAACAAAAACAAGAGAACTGGCTTTGAGTACAATCAAATACACTTTTATATTACTTTTATAATCAGAAGGGCCTTTCCTTCTGATATAAAATTGGAATACTGCAGCTATATAAACATGGCATATCAGACTAATGACAAAGCAAATGCTTTTACCCTGACAGATCATTTTCTTTAAGACAACAATAAGCCTGATGGTTACCCATGAACACCAAAATGTTAGGAAAAAATAGGAAAGGGAGAAAGGATCTGGGGTAGGTAGAGGTAGAACACACACCCACCCACATGCAGGAGAAAGGGTATGGAGCCCAAAACAGACAAGACACAAGACAGTCAAACAATCCCAACAGATTTTGGTAGGATGCAAACACTTGGGCAAGGAGATGCTATGGATCTACAAGGAGGGCTGGTAAATATGGTTCTGTTGACTGCACAGCTTACTTACCCTTTTTAAACAAAAAACCAAACCAAAACAACAACAACAAAAAACACCTCATTTCAGAACACTGCTGAACACTAATGAGGAAGACAAGAGAGCTCATTTTCTAAAATTTAAGTGGTAGAATTTATTTACTGAACAACAGTTAAGAGACTTAGATAATTTTAATATGTTATTCTGCAAGCTCCTTAGTTTATAATATTAAAATTTGGTAACCTCTCTCTAAATTAAATGGAGTCAGAAGATATTCACCAGAAATACTATTTTCATAGTTTTGGTTTCAACAATACAATCTCAGTAATAGGATTCAGATACATGGAATGACCACTGAACTTGTATGAGTATTAGGGAAGTAAATGCAACAACATATGGTTGATCATTCCTATTTATCAAATTTTATTCTCCAATAATGGGTAACCTCAAATAAAACAGTAAATCACACTAGGGTTTTGCCTCAGATGTTAGGATTTATAGTCACAATTGTTATGGGGTACTCACTGCTCCTTCAGGCACAGATTCGGAAGCATACACTATAAACGATTGTGGGTGTGACATAATGCTGGACACAGTGACCACCACACTTTTATATATCATAAGGAAGAGATAAAGGGTGAAAAGCATGAATTTTGGCTTCTCTGGAGTTGAATTCCAGTTTCTTAGACTTTGGGAAATAGATTGGACTATGGAGTAAGAAAAGGATGTGTGTGTGTAGGCAGGGGAACTTCTTTCCTTAACTTCTATTGTCCTACACATTTTCCTACCAATTTACTAAGAGATCATTTAAGTCAGAATTGTAAGCACAAATGCTACAAGGGTATAAAAGATCTTGGGGTGTGGTAGGACTAGAGACACTTATATCCTACCCAGAATTCTGGCTGCTAGTATTTGTAGGAAACAAGTGCTATGTGGTCAAAAAAATCCAAGTGTGTGTGTGCATGGGGGATAAGGGCAAAGGAGATATCTCCTAATTTTTAAATGTTGGGAACAAATGCTACACTTTCCTTGTAAAAAGCTGGGCATGCCTGGACATAATGACTTTGTAAGTAACTTGGATCTATGTGGATTTCTCAGGGCACTGAACCTGAAGGGTTGAGGTTTATTCTGTCCACTCTAGAATTAGCAATTACTCTGTATTTCAATTTTTCCAATCACAATAAACTTCACAGTATAAATTCAAAGTGAAAATTTATATACATGCTAACATATGTCACATATATGTAATTGTGGTTTCCTTTGTGAATTCTCAAAGAAAAAACATTAAAAGTATTAGACATTGAATATGGTAATTATCTAAAAGGGATTAAATATACATGTATGTTTAGCTTATAAAATCTTTACAATTAAGATAGCAAAGTAACAGATAAAAATTGCTTTTATCTGATAACATTAACTGGGGGGGGGAAGCTAGCAATTAGTGAATATAATGAAAAGGAGCTATTTTGGAAATTTTGAAATACTCATGGACTCAAAAAGCCAACAAGAAAGTACTTGGTAGAGGCTCTACTAGAATACTAAGTAGTGGCCTACAATGAGACAGAACATAATACTTATTTTTAAAATGTGTGACCTCAGAGCATCATAGAGTTAACACTTCCAGTCTAAGTAACTGTATGTTCTCATGGTGTTTTTACCCGTTCAATCTACACATGCAAGGCTTTTTCCTTATCTTGGTCCAGGAGGCTGGACTAATGCAGTTGCCACAGATCCCTTCTCCTTCACTGATTACAGGATCATACCAATGACAGCAGTGTCGCAGCTGATGGCAGAAGACTGCCTTTCTTTAGGCTACAAAAACAGCACTGTGCTGAACTGAAAGATCATAAAGGATGAACCCCAGAACTTTTCTTACTGTTTATAAATTCCTTTCAGTTTGGAGGTAGAACTCACATTTTTTGACTTGACAAATTATAAACCATCTTGCAAGGAAATTTCTTGCGCTGTGCTTTAAGTCTGAAGATTTGTTCCAAATGCCAACAACCACCTACCATCTTTACTGTTCTGAGTCTTGCCCTTGAACTGAGAAAGGACAAGCAGAGAGACAGAAAAAGCACACACTACAGCATTTCTTCTATGAAAACTTTCCATTTGGCAGCTGTGTTTTCAACACTATGGAAATGAACCTCCCTACTTTTTCTAGTGATCTAATTTTAATTAAAAATGCTCTCCATCAACAGACTGATGCCCGATATAAAGGAAAAGTTATAAGTGAAGCGGAAACAAAGGGGTACGTCTCCCAGGCTTTTGCAGGTAAGTTTTAAAAATACTAAATAGTAATAGTATTTTATTTTCTATTTTGTTAGGTAACTTTAAAGTCTTTTTTTGTTAAGCAGACAAAAAAGTAACATACTAGACTAGAAACTATTTATCAATGCTTTGTTCAAGAAATTTCAGCTTCAGTTTTACCTATAAATGATTATTTTTAAAGTGTTTTCTACAAACTAAAAATCTGTTACAGTTTATAAGTGTCAAGGTAAAATGAAATTCAGGATATATTTGGGTTCTTTTGAAAAACCGAAAAGGACTTTGTTCATTAAATTTTCCCAAAGTACTTTGGGATTATAGAAAACATTTTAGGATGAGAAAGGAGGCATTTGGTGAAAGATAACCTGTCTTAAAGTGCTGCGCAGAAGAAACTTGAAATGTTGTCTTTGTTAAAATTATTATTACGTTCTGGTAAAAAGACACCAAGACTAACATGTACATAAAATAAAATAATTGCTTCTCTTTTGGCTAAAATTAACCATCATACACTTTCCTAAGGACAGAATAAAGCTAGGACTGAGGAGAGAAAAATCTAGACTCTGTTATTTTCTAATTTATGAATAAGTTTTGCTGCTAAAAATGATAAAATAAAAAAATATAAATATCTTTACATCTCTTTGGCAGATCTGATTTTCACTATTATTAGGCTAATTGTTCAAATGAACAACTGATAACCCTCAAAACACAGACCTTAAATATTAAATTTCACAGTTATTTCATGGTGGTTAAGAATAAACATGACTAGCTCTGGGCTTAATGTAGTAGCATATTTCACTAAAGAGTTTTGACCCTTACCAGGAAGGCAGAGTTCTAACACTGATAGCTCCAATATACTTCAATGACTTCTGCTTATAGTTTTCTAAGAAAATACAATAGAACTATTTATTACAGAGCTTAATGGTACTACAAACCTGTATCTTAACATTTTCAATTAACCAGGTTAAATTGTCTAACTGTGAGAAACAAAACAAAACAAAACCCAGTTGTGTTTACTCTTATTTTTTGCTTCACATACCAAGTTTTAGATTTTAAAAAAATTGCTCAAAACTTACCTTACAGAACATTCTTGGGGGCATTTCATAATTAAGGAAGCCTATATACCAAAAAAACGAATTCCAGGTTACCACTTTCACTCTGAGGTGTCCAAAGTAGCAATCAAAGGACGCCTGACACTGGTCTTGGGGAAAAAAGTACCTTCTAGGAGAAACATAGTGAGGTATGTTGCTTGTAGCAGGTGCTCACCACCTTGCTGAAGAAACAGTAAATATATACATAATTCTCTCATCACAGAATGCCCAAAGAGACTAGTTTCCTGTGAAGACAGGATGAGAAATGTATAGATGCTGTATCTGCCTTTTAGAGGCCATTCTCTATATAAAGAACTATCCTAGTACCACTTATTGAACAGAACATTTCTCTCAGCATTTTCTTTAGATATGAGGGATATTTAAACTATCACAGACCAATTATTTTACTGTTTATAAGCCTATCCAGATATATTTATGCCTGAGTATGTTTTTGTTAAATTGTGTTTTGCTACCAAATTTCTTATCATCAGAGTTTTAAATGTATAGACAAAAAGTGCTTCCTACTGGTTTCTTATTTTTTAAAAATGCATATATTTTATCTTTAATTGCAATATAAATATATTTTTATTCCCAAGATTGCCTATTGTGCCTCTTTTTGCCTTTTTTTTTGTTTTGTTATAGTACTAGAGATCAAACTCATGAGTGCATGCTAGGAATGCACTCTACCATTGATCTACATCCCAGTCCTTTTTATTTTGGGACAGTGTCTCGCTAAGTTACTGAGGCTGACCTCAAACTTCTGATTCTCCTGTCTCGTTTCCTGAGACAGGCAGTACCTGGCTCCTCTTCTTGCTTTATATTGTTGATGTGTCAATTATACTACAGATGAGTTTTTTGTCAATCTGCTCTATTGTTATTTTGTAATCTCTACTTTCTGCAATTAATTTCTACTCTTACCTTTATTTTCTTTTATCTATACTCAGCTTTTTATTTTTACTTCCTAAATTCTTGGGTTAGATGGTGTTAGTATACCATTCCATTAAATTTTAAGCATTAAATTTTCTGCTTTACCTGTCAATTACTAAGATGCTTTGTTAAAATTTTCCATTCTTTTTTTTTTTTTTGGTACTGGGGATTGAACTCAGGGCCACTCAACCACTGAGCCACATCCCCAGCCCTATTTTGTGTTTTATGTAGAGACAGGGTCTCACTGAGTTGCTTAGCACCTCGCCATTGCTGAGGCTGGCTTTGAACTCGTGATTCTCCTGTCTCAGCCTCCCTAAGTGCTGGGATTACAGGCTTGAGCCACTGTGTCCGGCTAAAATTTTCCATTCTAATTAGGGATTTTCAACATTTAATTTATAATTGTGATACATATTAGGTATGTACTAATTCAAAATTTTTTAATCTTCTAGATTATTTATTCCTTTCATCTTCACATATTTAACATTTATCCCTACTGATGCTTTTTGTCAGTAATGATTAACAGTTACATCAGCCTTTTTTGGTTAGCATTTGCCTGATATATCTCATTGTCTACTACTTTTAACAAACTGCATATAGACAAATTCTATGTTTATCCAATCTCAGTATTTTTCAAATTTAGTCCACTTTACATTTATTCTAATTACTGATTTTCTTATTTCTGCCATTTTATTTTGGGGCTTCATTATGTTTCTCCTAAAAGGTGCTTTTCCTCAAGACCAATGTCAGGTGCCCTTTGATTGCTACTTCTGTGGATACCTCTCACAGAGTAAAGTGGTAACCTGGAATTCATTTTTTTGATATACAGGGTGAAAGTTAAGGTATCCTACTTTTGTTCTATAGTAGTTAACCACAATATTTTAATTTTATTATTTTTGTGAGTACTCGGGATCAAATCTAGATAACTGCAGATGATAAACAAGTATACCATCACTGTGCTACATTCTCAATCCAGTTTCACCTTGTTTTTTAATACCTCTACCAAAACTAGTCATTTTATTGTTTTACAGTCAATGCTTACCTTTTATTTGCCCCCTTTGCTTATTATTGTTTCTTATATCTCATTCCTTCCATGTTCCATTTTATTTCTGGACTATATCCTTTGGAATTATACTATTAAGCTTTAATTAACTGAAGCTGAACAGATGCATAAAAGGAAATGCAATTTAAAATTGAGCTACTGCTGCACTAGCACTATTCCAAGAGCTCAACAGCCACACATGCCTAGTGCCCACTGCAGCACACAGTGTTGCTTTAGAAACTTTTATAGCCAGATCTGCTGGAAACAAATGCTCTGTTCTTGTTGAAAATATCTATATTTTCTTGAGTTTCTGATTTGTTGGTTGTTTCTCCTCAGTCCTCTGTGGAATACGCTGTTAGTCTGACCAGTGTTCCTTTATAAATACACTATTTCAAGTAGCCGTTGTTTTTTTTGTCTCTTTGCCTTTAATACTTTTTTACCATAATGTGACAAGGTGTGTATTTCTATCTATCATGCTTTGGGCCTGTTCTACTGCCTAAATCTGAGGTTTATTCCTTTTATGGATTCTGAAAAATTAAGTCATAATCTCTTCAAATACTGTCTCTCTCAAATCTACTTTTATCATTTTAAAATTCACATCCATTATATGTTAGACCCTAATTCTATCCTCTGTCTTAATTCTATTCTCTCCCTTGCCACTTGCCCCTGCTTTTGGGGTACATTAAGTATTTCCAGATTTTTCTTCTAGTTCACTAATTTTCTTTAGCTATTACTAATTAACTGTTGAATCCAGGTAAAATTTCAGTAATTCAAATTTCAATTTCTGTAAGTCCTACTTAGTCTTTTTTTAAATATATTTTTTAGTTACAGATGGACACAATATCTTTATTTACTTATTTTTTTTAATGTGGTGCTGAGGATCAAACTTAGTGCTTTATATATATGTGCAAGGCGAGAACTCTACCACTGAGCCACAACCCCAACTCCTTTAGTCTGTTATTTTAAAGTAGCGTTTGATTCTTGTATTTTTGACTTCCTTTTGCTTCATTTCATAATCTATATTTGACAGTTACATTCATTAACGTCTGTAGCTGATCATTCCATTAACTGAAGTTTTTGTAAAGGATTGTCTAATCCTGCTGTTTGTTATAAACTTACTGTCTTTCATTCACTGGGAATTATTTCCTTGTACATTTAGTAATTTTGGACCATGACACTTTATCTGTGAGATTCCTGGGCAACCTGGATTAAGAATTGTGTCTTGTAAAAAGGTTTTACTTTTGCTTCTGCAGGTATCCTAGAGTACTTACCAATTGATGATGAATTTTATGTTAATTTCTTGGCCTAAGTAAGAAATTGTACCAAGTGAACAGTATAACTTGAATCCCAAATCTGTTTGAGAAAACACTCATGGTTACAATTTTCAGGGAAGACATTTTCCATCTTACTTATAATTCAGAGTGACATAAACTTGGCTGCCATCTCCCTAGATTGAGGGGCAGATACTTTCCAATTAATTGCTAAGTAGCCCATAAGAGATTTGGCTATATGCCGGTCTGTGGGTCTTAATTCACTCTCTACTTTGTTGCACAATGGTGTCCTTACATTATGGAGCGCTTTCATCCACAAGAACTCCATAATAGCTGGCAACTAGTGTCAGCTTATGTCTCTGACTTCAGCTTTAAGTTTTCACTTTCATGCTGGCCCCTACTCTATCTTCAACTATGCTATGCATTCTAGATAGCATTTCTAAATGTCTGTAGGGGGAAGACATTGCTGGACAGGGACTGAATATATTCTGATGTGCCTGTCACGGAACTCCTAGAAGTTTAGTCTCTGTGGAGTGGTTTTATAATGCAGTTAGCTAATAAAATGGACTGCATTTGCAAGTGACAACAGAAGATCAGTAGACTGGTGGTAGTATGCAGATTTGCAAATCAAAAGAACTTTGTAACACCATGACCCACTGGGCAGAACTGCTTCTGTTCTGTTTTGTTGTTGTTGAGACTAGGTCTCACCATGTTGCCTAGGCTGGCTGCAAACTACCAAAAGACTGCAAACACAGGTGTGTGCTCCTGTGACTAGCGTGCTTTTTTAAAAAACATTTTGGGGGCTACAGATATAGCTCTGTGGTAGAGCACTTGCCTAGCATACAAAAAGGCCTGGGTTGGATTTCCAGTAAACCCCAACCCCCCAAAAAAGTTTTCTGAAATATTTTTCATGTAACAGACTTTTCCAACTTATCATGCATGCCTCAGGCTGCCTGGTAATGAACCCTATGATATTTTAAATATTTATAAAGTGAGCTGGGGATGTAACTCACTTGTAGAATACTTGCCTACCATGTATGAGGCCCTGCATTTGATCCTCAGCACTGTAGAGAGAGAGAAAGAAGGGGAGGGGGAGAGAAGAAGGAGAGAGAGAAGTGTAGAGGTATATAGATATTGAAAGATACATAAAGAGTCCCTAGCTTGTCCATGGTACTAGTCAGAAGCACACTAGAGGCCTGGGTTATAAGACAACTTTGATCATATTGAGGTTCATATGATTATGACTATTTCACTGGTACGACCATCTATTTAGGATAGAGACAGTCTTTGATATTTTGCATTTATAAGATATTTGGCTGACAGAATATCTTACATTCATGATGCCCTTTTAGGATAAGCAGGTCAGCTCAGTGGCCTAAGTGATTTATCCTGGTTACAGCCAGCAAAATGGCAAACAAAGCCTAGAATAGAATTCTTGTCTGCAAACTAAATTCCATGCCAAAGAAGTGTTACCATGGCAAAATTACACTCAGGAATATATTCTACAGCTTTTCTATTTAGAAATCATTTATAAATTTCAAAAAGGAATGACTTAAATGAGAGGCATAAGAACTAACCCTAAGCTGGGCATGGTAGCACATGCATGTAATCCCAGTGACTTGGGAGGCTGAGGCAGGAAGATTGCAAGTTCAAAGCCAGTCTAAGCAACTTAGCGAGACCTTGTTTCAAAATAAAAAATAAAAAGGGGCTGGGGAATGTATCTCAGCGGTAAAGAGCCCCTGGGTTCGATTTTTGGTACAAAAACCAAACAAACAAGAAAAAAACAAAACAACAACAAAAACTAACCCAAAGCTTCCCAAGTGGTTGTGCAATTCAGGTATTACACAACAAAGGGTATGTTAGAGTACAGATTCATGCTTTGAACTTCCAACTGTCCAATGTGGTAGCTACTAGTGCATGCAGCTGTATAAATTCAAATGGATTAAATAAACTAAAAAAAGATTCTCTCTCATTTATACTAGCAGCCACATTTCAGGCACTTAGTGACGTGGCTGGTGATTACTATATTGGACAGTGCTGATATAGAAATTTTCTATCGCTGCAGAGTTCTACGGGATAGTACTGCTGTAGAAGGTGTACTGATGAATTAGGTAATAATTTCATTGCTGCAGTAGAGTAGAAAGAACACTGACTTTGAAGACAAACAGTCCTAGATTTGAGTTCTGTTATCTCTCATTTATTACCTCTGCAACTCTAGAGCAAGTTTCTAAATGTCTCTAAGTTTTGTTTCCTCAGTTTATAAGTTGGGAATCAGAAGTAAAGAGATGAGAACACTGCTCAGTACCAGAGAATTCTGCAACCTTCCCATTATTCACTGAAATCCCAATGAAGTCTTTTGTGGCAGTCAAAAGGCCCTTGTAAAGAATAAAAATACAATGTTTCTGAGTGAGAAATCCCCAAACCTAAGCTCTTGGTTAATGAAAGCACTCTCTCTGTAAGATTTTACTTTTTTCTTGGGAGTGGAGTGGGTAGGTACTTTTTATAAATGCAGAAAAACTAAATTAAACAAAGGAGGACTAACAATTAGACTGAAAAAGTTACAGTTCATTGTTCTATTACATTGACTCTAAAACTTCAATGCAAAAAAAGCCAGATATGAAGGTGTAATTTGAATTAAATGGGTCAGGTGTCTTGGTGATATTTCCCATAGGAGAATGACAAAAGAATAGCTACAGAATCAGGTATAATTACCCACATGCACAATTAGATATTAACTAACGTTTTATTTAAAGAACAAATCCCTAAACAACTCAACAGCTTGCTGAAATGATAAGTCTATTTTCTACTTTAAAGATGAGGTAGACAAAACACACACAAGGCCTTAACACTCTCCAAATCACTGCTAGTTCTTTTGTCACTTCTCCTGAATACAACTATTCCTTTGAATACTTTCCCTAATAGAATGACCTAGTTAATTAAGTTTTCATTCAACTAAAAAAAACCTTTTTTCCCTCCAGTTGTTGGGAATGAACCCTGGAGTGCTTTAACACTGAGCTATACCCCTAGCCACTTTTGATTTCATTTTTTGATGCCAGGGATTGAACCCAGCTGCTCAGCGGCATCCCCAGCCCATTTTTTATTTTGAGATAGGGCCTCGCTAAGTTGCTGAAGCTGGCTTTGAACCTGTGATCCTCCCGCCTCAGCCTCCTGAACTGTTGAGATTAAAGGCGTCAGCCACCATGTTGGGCCCTTTTTATTTTTAGACAAGGTCTTGCTAAGTTGCTGAGGATGGTTTCAAAATTGTAATCCTCCTACCGCGGGTTTCTGAGTTGCTGGAATTACAGGCAGGTACCACTACACTTGGCTCAACTAAGGAAACCTTTGTTCCTATCCTATGTTAAAAATATATCTAAAATAAAATATATCAGCTCATTTTTCTCCCCAAGAATATTCTAATTAACATAATAAATACTTCCGATGATTTAAAGTCTCATTATAACAAACTAATCTCTGATATCATGACAAGGGTTTGAGTTACAGAATATTGATATTTTTGTCAATCCTAGATTACAGTCTAGATTTCTGTACTTTTCTTTCTTTCTTTTTTTTTTGGTACTGGAAGTTGAACTCAGGGGCACTCGACCACTGAGCCACATCCCCAGCCCTATTTTTAATTTTTTTATGTAGAGACAGGGTCTCACTGAGTTGCTTAGCGCCTTACCATTGCTGAGGCTGGCTTTGAACTTGTGATTCTCCTGTCTCAGCCTCCCAAAGTGCTGGGATTACAGGCTTGCGCCACCATGCCTGGCTATTGTACTTTTCTTTCTTGAAAAGGAAAAAGCCACTCTAACTTTGCTGACCACATTAATCATTTTTAGAGTCTGTAAAATACCTGAAAAGACGCTGGACTAGGAACCAGAGAAAGGGTGATGATCTTCATTTTCCAAATGAATGTCTCTCATGCATTTATGAGGCTCAGCTGACCTGCCTATCCCACATAGGTTACTGTATTATTTAAAAAAAAATTTTTTTTAGTTGTAGATGGACACAAAACCTTCATTTAAAAAATTGCTTATTTATTTTTTAGTTGTAGATGGACATAATACCTTTATTTATTTATTTTTATGTGGTGCTAAGGACATGTGCTAGGCAAGCGCTCTACCACTGAGCTACAACCCCAGCCCCATAGATCCCATACTTTCTTTGTGGAAAGAAGTGTAAAGTATCGGGGTTGGGGTGGTGGCTCAGTGGTAGTGCGCTTGCCTAGCATGCGTGAGGCACTGGGTTTGATCCTCAGCACCACATATAAATAAATAAGAAATAAAGGTCCATCAACAACTAAAAAAAAAAAATTAAAAAAAAAAAAAGAAGTGTAAAGTATCTGTTCCCATCTTGTGTCTCCCTAACTAAGTTCTGTTGCTCAGGGGTATGGGCAGCTAAGAGTCCAGTGCTACAACAAAAACAAAGGAATGAAACTGATTTTCAAAAAACAAACAAAACAGAAGGCTAATAATAGTACAGCTAACTAAAATAACGTAAGTTATTATATACAAAAAAGTGTTTCCAGTTTTAGAGTCAAGTGTAAAAGATCTGATCTTACCAAGAGATTCATTTATAATCATAAAATAGTATAGTCCACATGTTGTATTATTATTTCAAACTCCAAAAATAATATATTGAGATTAAAGTCACTGAATTAAATATAAACAGATATACTCACAGCTTGCATTTCTATACAGAAGAAATGGTTCATGAAGCTGAAATTCCAAATCTTTATTCACTGGTTCAACTAGATTGTGCATATTCAGTCGATTTACAATGGTAAAACCATGGTAAGGTGAAGCTGACCTGAGATTTAATAGAAGAAAATCCATAGTTACCTTTTAATTTGCAGAAATGTTATCTACTCTTTATTTTCATTTCAAAAAAAGGAAAGAATACATTAGGACATTATATAATATCAGTACTTAAAACCATTAACAAAAAATTTAAGTCACATCATACACCTCTGCTCAAAAGTTTTAGGATTCAGCTTCTCAGAATATAGGCCAAAGTCTGTAGTAAAGCCAACAAGGCACTACCTGACACCCCCAACTTCCCACCCTCACTTCAATCTCCTATTCTTTTTTCTTGCTTCTCCTGCTCTAGCCACACTGGGCTCTACTTGCTCCTCTCTTTGCAGGTGTGCTTCCACCTAAAGACCTTTGTCTGGACCACTGCCCCCAAATCATATCTATCTCATCTCTAGAAAGCATTTGCTTAAATATTACCTTCTCAATGGAGCCTTCCTGAACTACCACTTTTAATGCTACCAACCTAAAGATCCCTGACTTTTGCCCCTTCATCCATACCACTTATTTTATTTTATTTTATTTATTTTTTTTGGTACCAGGGATTGAACTCAGGGGTACTCGACCACTGAGCCACATCCCCAGCCCTATTTTGTGTTTTATGTAGAGACAGGGTCTCACTGAGTTGCTTAGTGCCTCGCCGTTGCTGAGGCTGGCTTTGAACTTGCGATTCTCCTGTCTCAGCCTCCCAAAGTGCAGGGATTACAGACGTGCGCCACCACGCCCGGCTCATACCACTTATTTTAAATTTTGATTGACTTTCTCCTCCAACCAGAATGTAAGCTCCATGCAAACGGGGATTTCTATCTTATTTTTTTCATAGATGTATCCCAAAGATAGACACACAGTAAGTTTGATAAATATGTGCTAGAAAAAGTATCATTTATTTTAAATATGATACAGAATTGGCTATGACTGTCCACCATTATAATAATAGTTTTTCTTAACACCAAATAGGTCTTTACATAGTTCTTCTGAGTTAGATGCAAATGACCTGACTTCTACAATAAGAAATGTCTTATTTCCCATAGTGGGAGACTTAGTACACAATCCTTTGGATCCTCCTCACATGTATCTAATACTTCACTGTTTCTCATTTGTTTCTCTGTGACACGCATGGGGAGAAAACAGAGCTCTATTCTACAGATTAGGAAATAAGCTTAGTGTGATTAATGTCTATGCCAAGTCACACAAATAATGTAAGGTTTTTTGGTTTCAAATCCAGGTTTTTTCTATACTAAATGATTCCTGTAAAGTGATATCTGGACACTACTATCCAAAGTACACAAAATGTGTTAAGGTGTCCCTGGGTTCAATCCTTAGTTAAAAAAACAAACAAACAAAAAAACATTCAATCCTTGGTTAAAAAAACAAACGAACAAAAAACAAGCTACAGAACACAGAGATCAACCTGTCAACTACATTAATTTATAGAACTACTTTATATATTATCTCTTTCTCTCTCTCCATGTTTGTGTGTACTTGGGTATTTTTTTTTTTTAAAGTTTTTTTTTAGTTGTTGATGGATCTTTATTTTATTTATTTATTATTTATATGCAGTGCTGAGGATCGAACCCAGTGCCTCACGCATGCTAGGCAAGCGCTCTACCACTGAGCTACAGCCCCAGCCCCCTTGGGTATATTATTATGTGTCCTTTTTAATATAGGGGATAAGAGGCAGGCATCTGTTTCAGGTTCATTCATCACTCAAAAATGCTTTCTGTTTTGTAATGATTTTCCTAGACTCCTAAATAAATTCTAGTACTGTTTATTCTGAATTACAGGAAGGATAAGAGAAGGGAAAGAGCTAGGATCTCACAGCTAGGAGTGGATGAACAACTGAAGGGAATAAGCAGGGAAATTCCAAAGACAAATAAATAGAAATGAACCATTTCACATGACACTGCTCACCATTTATATTTTCTTTTCTTATCTGCAGTAATGAGGATTGAACTTAGGGCCTCATGCATGTTGGGCAAGTGCTCTACCACTGAGCTATATTCCTAGTCCTCCATTATTAGATTTTTTAAAAAAGCTTACCTTCGATATACAAATAAGGTCCCTTCTATATCGGTCTTCTCCTGTAACAGATAATGAGTCAATTAGTTTGTTTCTCAAAATCCAACCCCAAAAAGTCCCAATGGAGAAGAAATGCTTCATGTTTAAAATCAACATGTTTTATTTACTGTATTTTTGAATAGGCAAAGTCTCCTCCTCACTCCACAAATTACTATTACTAGATCCTCATGTATCCATTCAGTGTTCTTTTTTTTTTTAATATTTATTTTTTAGTTGTAGGTGGACACAATATCTTTATTTTATTTTTATGTGGTGCTGAGGATCGAACCCAGTGCCTCCTGCGTGCTAGGCGAGCACGCTCCCACTGCGCCATAACTCCAGCCCCCATTCAGTGTTCTTAATGCATACCTAAGTATAAGCAATGTTCAACACCAGGAACACATCTATACCTGCAATATTTTTCCTTTTTAACTAGTAAAGGAGAAACTTGTAGGATTAATTTTTATTTTAAAGTTTATAAAAATTATAGAAAAGAAATGAAATTTTCTTATATGATACTTTGTTTCATCACTGAGAGATTTTTTGGTATATTTTCAAGAGTAACAAGTTTTGTGGTTAGTTAAGAATTACTATCAAACATAGTTTGTTATTTTTAGAACTTTGTTAAAGAATTATGGATACTAAAACTGTACTCTGCCTTAAAAAGTAATTATTGTAGGTCTTACAAAAAATTTAATTTTAAGTGAAAATGTGATTAAGAAAGCAACTCATTACCACTCTTTCTTTGCTGCAACAGAGAGTATTTAGATTTTTTTAATATAGTTACACTGTTTCATTCTCAAAAAATAAATAATCTTACTGGTCTGTAATTCACAGAGACTGGATATAAGAATTTTAATGTAACCAACAAACTATTAAAACTTTAATGTTTAGTCATAACAAATTGAATTTGTTAGAATACAAAACTAAATTATTATCTTGATTTCTTCCAGGAGTATTGCCTTAGCTTGAAAATGGTGAAATTTTTCCTTCCTAAGGATTGAGGCTTTTTCTTGTCTTTAAAAATGTTATTAGTAGGGCTGAGGTTATGGCGCAGTGGTAGCGTGCCCGCCTAGCACGCATGAGGCACTGGGTTCGATCCTCAGCACCACATAAAAATAAAATAAAGACATTCTGTTCACCTACAGCTAAAAAATAAATATTTAAAAAAAATGTTATTAGTAGGGCTGGGGTTGTGGCTTAGTGGTAGAATGTTTGCCTCGCATGTGTGGGGCACTGAGTTCGATCCTCAGCACCACATAAAATAAATAAAGGTATTGTGTTCATCTACAACTAAAAAAAAATTTAAGAAACAAAAACAAACAAACAAAAAAATATTATTAGTAGTTGGGCATGGTGGTGGACACCTATAATCCCAGTGACTCCATATACTGAGGCAAGAGGATCACAAGTTCAAAGCTAGCTTTAGCAACTTAGAGAGGTCCTGTTTCAAAATAAGAAATCAAAAAGGACCTGGGATGTGGCTCAGTGGTTAAGTGCCCATAGGTTTAATTCCTAGTACCAAAAGACAAAAGAAGTTAGTATAAGAAACTGACAGTTGAGGCTGGAGTTGTGGCTCAGTGGTAGAGTACTCACCTACTACGTGTGAAGCACTGGGTTTGATACTCAGGACTACATAAAAATAAACAAACAATATAAAGGTATTGTGTCCATCTATCTACAACTAAAAACAAATATTAAGGGGGTGGGGGGAAGAAACTGGTAACTGTCTCACAGTAAAAGAAAAATTGTCCCCAAAGAACATTGTGAAAAGTTACAACTCATGGGGATGGGGTTGTAGCTCAGTGGTAGAGCACTTGCCTTGCATGTGTGAGGCACTGGGTTTGATTCTCAGCACCACATATAAATAAAGGTCCATTGACAACCAAAAAATATTTAAGGCCTGGGGTTGTGGCTCAGGGGCAGGGCGCTTGCCTTGCACATGTGAAGCACTGGGTTCGATCCTCAGCACCACATTAAAAAAAAAAAAATTAAAAAAAGTTACAACTCACTATAAAATAATAGAGAAAAGATTTTGGTTATCCCCTATGTGCCATGATGCAAATAAGCAAATAGCAGCTTATTTTTCAATTCAGGTCATTACAGCTTGTATTTCCTATTTAAAACAAACTCCGTTGAAAATTCTAATGCATCTTATGTTGTAAAAAGCCTATTACGATAATCTTTTCAGTTTTAAGGATTTTTAATGAAATGTGAATGCCATTGATGAAGTCAATCTAACCAACATTTATGAATTATAAGTGTAAAGCCTGTATCCAAAAGAGTTAATTAGGGTCAATTACAAGAAAACGGGGAAATTACATTATGTAAACAACTAATGAGGCTTCAAGCAAGAGTTAACAAGTCAGTGAACAGACTTAATACAACTTTTTGGACTTTCTCTGGTACACAAAGTCAATAAGTACTTAGTCTGAAGGCAGCCCTCAGAGGTGATATCACCGGTCTCCAGGGAATCCAATTAACGTATAAGTCCCCTCCCTTAGTTGTTTGAAATCTTTTCCAAAATTCTGGAAATACAATTAAAGCCGAACTCACTCAAACTAATTGGATTTCAAGTTTCAAATCTTAATGATCTCTGCGAAGGGGGCTCTCGTTTATGTCTGTTGGGGGAGACAAGGGGTGTTCATTTTTAGATAATCTATATGTAATTTAATAATCCTCGAAGCTTCAAATATAAGCTTTCAGGCACCTTTCCGACCCAGCAGTCTCATATCCCCTAATGCATCTGTAAAGAAGGCATGTTGCCCACGTCCTCAGACCTGACCCCAAGGGACTGATCCTGCTCCAATCCTCCCCTCCATCGGCTTTCCCCCCAGATGTCTGTCTCGGGCCTACTTTTCTCGCTCCTTTAGCCCAACCCCGCGTGCTGCTGACACCCCTGAGGCCTTGGTCCGGCTCTTGGCCAGTTCCTGGCCTCGCCTCCGACGCCCTGGCCTCTTACTTTGCCCCCCACCCTAGGCAGCTTGCGCTGTCCCTTTAAGAGACGGCGGCGGCCAGGCTGGCGTCCTCTATAGACGAGCCTTACTCACCCACTGGTTGGCCTTGGGGCAGAAAGTGTACAGAGCGACCTGGCCCGTGAGGTCTGCTATGCTGGTGATGTAGGGGTCGTGTTGCTTCAGCGCCGCTAGGCTCATCTCCTGCCCAGCTCGACTCAGCGACTCCATCTTGAATCCCAGAGCTGAGCCCCTCCAGTGGGGGCGGAGTAGCGAACAGGAAAGTGCTATCCAGGCAAAGTTCCCCCAGTTGCGTCAGTACCCTCGACTTCCGCCTCTCAACAGTGTCTCCCAGCGGGGTGGTACTTCAGTCATTCCATTCCGCCGCGTGCACACCGCCAGTTCCGAGTTCCGGTGTCGTTAGGTCCCAAGGGCCCAACGTTCAGGAACAGCTTCCACGGCTGCGCCGCTGCGTTGGCAGGCTGGAATTCGCGCGTTTCCTTTTTGCGAGCTAAGTAGTCCGAGTGTTGAGGGCCGTCTGGGCGCCTTCCAAGCTCCTGCCAGGAGAGGCTGGATACCAAGGGGTGTCTGCTTCGGGCTCTCGCGGCAAAGGCCGGGGACCACAGAATCAAACCACCGCTGTGGAAATGCTGGGCTCCACGGGCCATTGAGAAAGCGAGAAAAGCGTAGAACGGGGCAACTCCGAAAATTAACCCCCGATAACAGATCTCAGCGCATCACCACCGTTAATAATTCGGTGATATCTGAAAGAAAAGTTTCAAAACAACCAAACTAACCTGCCTGGAACTATAACAGCAATCTTTTCCCTACCCACTTTTGTTCCTTCTTTTCCTTATCTGGATCTCACATAAATGTTTCCAGTCCTAGGAAAAGCCGGTGAAGACTTGAGTTTGTTTTGCATCATTGAAAGTATTAGACCGTTCAATCTTACAGCAAACCTCCGTTGAGTATCTTAAGTATTTTAAGAGTCAGATACCTGACTAAAGATAAAATAAGGTACAAAGACTCGTGAGGACAGTCTCCTCAGACTTTTTTTTTTTTTTTTTCAGTACTAGAGATTGAAATCAGGGGCACTCGACTACTGAGCCACATCTCCAGCCCTATTTTGTGTTTTATGTAGAGACAGGGTCTCACTGAGTTGCTTAGCGCCTCGCCGTTGCTGAGGCTGGCTTTGAACTCAGGATTCTCCTGCCTCAGCCTCCCTGAATGCTGGGATTACAGGCGTGCGCCACCGCGGCCGGCTCCTTAGACTTCTTCTTCTTCTTCTTCTTTTTTTTAATGTTTATTTTTTAGTTGTAGGTGACAATATCTTTATTTTATTTTTATGTGGTGCTGAGGATCGAACCCAGTGCCTCCCACATGCGAGGCAAGTGCTCTACCACTGAGCCACAACCTCAGCCCCCCCTCCTTAGACTTCTTAAAAAACATTTTCTTTTATTGAAAAGGCACCCCAATGGAATTGAAAGTTTTTGAAAAGAAAAAAAGCATTTTCATCAAACTAACACAACATATTTGTATTATTTATGAATTTATTCCCAGGACCATTTGTTAGTGAAAAGAGAAGCATGTACAAATGCGGGCAAAGAAAGATCTATTATTTACCCTTTGTTACACAAATATTTGTGGAACTCCTAATTAGTAACTGATGACCCTTTGAGCCCTTCCAACTCTTTTTAAAATATCTTCCTGGCTCTGGAAGAAAATGAAAGAAATAGAACTATGCAAGCAAACAGGGACGGTGCCAGAGACATCTATCTCTGAAACCAAGAGATGAAGCCACTGACTCCTTCTGGCCAGGAATGCCTAGGAAGGTTTCAGGGAGGAGGTGATGTTTGAATGGTCCCAGGAAAGTGTAGATGCTTCTCAGGGAAATAAGGTAAGGACTCTGGCTATTTCACAGCAGAGTAGAGAGAAAATAGGGCTTCTGCCTCCATCCACTTGGAGAGAGGCAATCCAATTGTGAAGGAAAGGATCCCAGAGTAGAAGCCAGGAGTCCTTGGATTCTAATACCAGAATCCCCCTAACTAGCATGGAACTTAGAGGAACTGATTTGTTACCCACTAGTCTGAATGAAATCCTCTATCAAATGGGGATGACTACATCTTCCCTACCTCTCTACTCTGCTGTGTGTATTATTTTAAATGTAATGCATTCACTTGGTCCAAAATTCAAAAAGCACACCTGAAACTACATATAATTTTTTTCTTACATAGATTTCCTAAAATAAGCTAAGGCATTTCCTTTGTTTTCTTTTCCTTTTTTTTTGCAGGGGTGGGTACCAGGGGTTGAACCTGTAAGGTAAAAAGCAGCCTTTTTGTTCTTAGTTTTAACATCCCTTCCCTAAAAGCCTAAGGCAGCTCCTGCCCCAGGCGGTTCCTCTCCCGAATCTTCCACCGCAAAAAACCGCTCAGGTTAGCACATCAAAGAAGACCACTGCCGCTTATCTGCCACGCTGATTTTAAAGTGACCAATCCATAGCTTGCCACGTTTCTGTAGCAGGCCCTATAAATTCCCTGTCCCATGTTCCCTCTGCCTTTTTTTCTCCTTCCTCCTCCTGGGCGCCCACCTGCTGAATAAAGGATCTCCTGGCTGCATGAGGTCGTGTATGGCTGGCCGTTACCTTAACAGAACCCAGGGGCGCTTAACCACTGAGCCACATTCCCAGTACTTTTTAATTTTTATTTTTTAAATATTTATTTTTTAGTTGTAGGTGGACAGAATATCTTTATTTTATTTTTATGTGGCGCTGAGGATTGAACCCAGTGCCTCACGTGTGCTAGGTGAGCACACTACCACTGCACCATAACCCCAGCCCTATTTTTTTATTTTGAGACAGTGTCTGACTAAGTTGTGTAGAGCCTCACTAAGTTGCTGAGGCTTGCCTTGGACTTGCAGTCCTCCTGCCTTAGCCTCTTGAGTTGCTGGGATTACAGGCATGTGCCACCACAACTGTCTAAATCATTTCCTTTTAATTTTTATTGAGCTGAGCTACGCTAGTGAAGAACACCAAGCTATTTTGAACAGGAAGATATATCACTTCAAAATGCATTTGGCATGCTCCCGAATATGTTAATATTGACTCTCCTGCTCTATACAGTTCTTAAATTATATTAAAGATAATGTGAATGTTTTGGAATTAAAAATCATTCTCATTTTTCTTGATATTTAATTTTTTCTTATGTTTGTAAATTAAATCTCAAGATTTTTCTTGTGTCTTTACACAATAGACTCTAAGATGGGGAGAGATGACATCTGGTCTAGAAGGTCCCCAGTTCCTAACACAGGCCCTGGCATAGAGTAGACTATCTCTCCCTTCCTCTCCCCGCCCCTGCCCCAGCAGTACTGGAGAGTGAACCCAGGGCCTTATGCATGCCAGGCAAGGGTGCTACCACTGATCCACATCCCTAGTACCTAGATTTTCAATAAATGTTTGTGAATGCATGCCATCTCAAAAACCAACTCCTTGAAGGCCACACAGGAGACAAGTGTGAGGGGAAGGGAGTTGTGTGACTGAGTTCAGAGCTGGGAAGGAGGCCTACATTACACTCAGAAACCTTCATGCACTTTTCAGTTGTGTCCATTATTATTGTTATTATTTTTAATATTCAAAATTTTTTATTTGTTTTAATTAGTTATACATGACAGTAGACACATTTTGACACATCATACATAAATGGAGTCTAACTTCTCATTCTTCTGGTTGTACATAGTGTAGAGTTATACTGGTTATCTAATCATATATGCACCTAGGATAATAATGTTTGATTCATTCTACTATCCTTCCTACCCTCCTACCCCCTACCCTCCCTTCACTTCCCTCTTTCTAATCCAAAGTACCTCTAATATTCCCTAGTCCCCCTTATTGTGAATTAGCAGCCACATATCAGAGAAAACATTCATCCTTTGTTTCTTTGGGATTGGCTTATTTCACTTAACATGATATTCTCCAGCTCCATCCATTTACCGGCAAATGCCATAATTTCATTCTTCTTTAAGGCTGAGTGATATTCCACTGTGTATATATACCACATTTTCTTTGTTCATTCATCTGTTGAAGGACACCTAGGTTGGTTCCATAGTTTAGCTATTGTGAATTGACCTTTGATGTGGCATGTCAATTATTTTTAAAAAAATAAACATAATTTAAAAAATGAAAACCTAACGACTCAATCAGTCCTACTCTCCTCCAATCTGAGCAGCTTTGTGGTAAAAACAAAGCTTGCACCGGGTGCGGTGGCACATGCCTGTAATCCCAGCACTTTGGGAGGCTGAGATTGGAGAATCACGAGTTCAAAGCCAGCCTCAGCAACAGTGAGGCGCAAAGCAACTCAGTGAGACCCTGTCTCTACATAAAACAAAAAACACAAAATAGGGGTGGGGATGTGGCTCAGTGGTGGAGTACCACTGAGTTCAGTTCCCAGTACCAAAAAACAACAACAACAACAACAAAAACAAAGCTTGCCATTTATAATTATGGGGTCAAGCTGGAAGTGGTGGCACATGCCTGTAATCCAGCAACTTGGGAAGCTGAGGCAGGAGGACTGTAAGTTCAAGGCCAACCTAGGTTATTTTGTGAGACCTCATCTCAAAATAAAAAATAAAAAGGGTTGAGAATGTACTTCAGTGATAGCACATCCCTGGGTTCAAGACCAGCACTGCAAATAAATAAAGTAAAATAAAATAAAATAGGATCTAGCCTGGCATGGCAGGGTGTGTAGGTAGTCTTAGCTAGTCAGAAAGTGGAAACTAGAGGATCACTTGAGCCTAGGAGTTCTAGACCAACCTGGGTATATAGGGAGACCCCATCTTGAAAATAAATAAATAAGTAAATAATTGCAATTCAACTATGGAGTTGAAGCTGGAATGCAAGTGTCCAAGGCAACCAGTCTTTTGGTTCCAAATCTACCAACTGTGTAATTTCATCAGTTAGTTACAAACTTACCATTTATCCAATGTAAAATCCAAAGGCTATTGCCATAGTCTAGGAGACAAAGCTTGATCTGTCCTCTTGTTATCTTTCCATCTCAGTCTTCTATGAATTTCTGTCTCACGTTTTTTACCCCAGTCCACTGACTTTCCTATCCTGTACATATGCTATCAAAAGACAAAATCTTTAAATACCTAACTTTACACATCTGACTTTTGTGGTTCTAGAATCAGGCAACACTTGTTTTATTAAAGAAAACATAGAATGTTATTGGAGCTCTAACAAACTAAAAACGTTTGTTATAATGCAGAAGCTGGTATGAGAAGCTACTTGTCTTCTTCTGAGATGGATATTAGGTTCATAAAAGTGCAATAAAACAAAACAAAACTAAATTTAAACTAAAGAATGTGTAGAATGAATGTTCTGATGAGCTGAGCAGTGGAGACTGCTTTATAGGCAGAAAAGGGTTAAAGAAAGCAGAAATAGGCAGGAAAAAAGCAGATTGGTAGTTTTGAAATTATTTTCCTTATAGAACTAAAGCAGAAGGATCCACTTGTCATACTGGCTCGAGTAAACTAGGCCCCTTCTGATTGGTTGCCGTGAATGTCCCATCTTTGGAAAACTGGCCCATTTCAGAGGTCAGTTTAAGTCACTTAGCACAAGTGATTCTGTTCTCATTTGGTCTGGTCTGCCGGAGCCTAGTGTAGGAGGCTAGTCCAAAACAGTGTCCTTCCATAAATTGTTCAACAGTGCTGGGCAGGTGGTGCACACCTATAATCCCAGCAGCTAGGGAGGCTGAGGCAAAAGGGTAGAGAGTTCAAAGCCAGCCTTAGCAACTTGATGAGACTCTTGAGCAACTCAAAGAGACACTGACTATAAAGAAAATATAAGGGCTGGGGTTGTGGCTCAGTGGTAGAGCACTTGCCTCGCATGCGTGGGTCACTGGGTTCGATCCTCAGCACCACATAAAAAATAAATAAATAAAGATATTGCATCCATCTACAACTAAAAAAATTAAAAAAAAAAAAAAAAAAGAAAATATAAAAAGGGCCGGGGATGTGGTTTGGTGGTTAAGGTTCAATTCCTGATGCCAAAAACAAACAAAATTGCTTAGCAGTGCCAAATGAGTCTTGCTTCACATCCTTTGCACTTGCTGTTCCTCATTTATCAAACACTCTTCCTTCTGACATCCTTCAGATATTCTTAAAGCTCATTCCTTGCTTTCTTCATAGCACTTGTCTGCAAGTTATAATTATTTTATTTAGTTGTTTTACTTCTCTTGTTAGTTTAATGAAGGCAGTAACCATGTCTATCTTGTTTGCCATTACATGCTCAGTGCCTAGTACAGAGGCAAGGCCTAACATGACTTTCTTGAATTAATTGCGATGTTAAGATGTTCTGTGTTATCAGTTGCATAAATCTGAGAGTAGGGGTGATAATTTCAGTTCTACCTCTAACAAAGCATTTATTTTAAGAGTGATGCCTGATTAGTTGTATTGATATATTTTGATTATTCTGCTCTATTCTTCCTAAAGTGGACACATTTTTTAAGTGTATCCCAGAATAATCATTCAGCATCTTTCAGTCTAGCTATTTTCCCCATGTGTATTTTTTCTTTCCTCCTTCCCCTCTAATCTCTTTTCTTTATCTTCCTGTCTTTCTCTCTACTCTTCCCTGCTTGGATTTTTAAGATTTATTCTAGAAGTATCTGCTTATTACTGTTTGCCTTTTAGGCAGAGCAACTAAAGCTAACTAATTTTCCCAAGGCCATGGAATGATTCATTGCTGAGTTGGGATCAGCATCTTCTAGCCTTGTAGATCATGTGTCTTGCTACCATTCTGCCTGGCACACTATTAAATTACACTAACTACACGTGAGTGAAACTTGTTTTCCCTGTCCTGCTGTTTCACTGCTGATATTTGTTTTACATGATCGATATTCAAAAGGTTGTGGACTTACTATAAATTTCATTATCTGGTCCTTGTGAGATACTTAGAATAGTAATTTCTTCCTTTCATTTCTTCATAAAAACCTCAGACCTTTGTATTTAAAAATGATACTTTATAATTTTTTTTGAGATAGGGTCTCATTATGTTGCCCACACTAATTAAACTCAGGGGCTCAGGTGATCCTCCCACCTCAGCCTCCCAAGTAGCTGGGACTACAGGCATGTACCACCATGCCTAGCTTATGAAAGTATTTTTAAAGGTGCTAGATGTTATCTAAAACTACATTTATGATATGTAAACTAGTTTAGCCTATTTTTTCTAAAGCAGAAAAACATATTTCAACTGAAAGTAATAGCTTTTCTAGTTGGGCATGGTGGTACATGCCTGTAATTCTAGTTGGCTTGGAAGGCTCCGAGACAGAAGGATGGCAAGTTTGAGTTCAGCTTCATCAATTTTGCAGGGCCTTGAACAATTTAGTGAGACCCTATCTCAAAATAAAAAAATAAAAAGGGCTGGGGATGTAGCTCAGTGGTAAAATACTTCTGGGTTCAATCTCCAGTACCAAAAAAAAAAAAAAAAGCTGTTCTGGGGTTGATACAGTGATACAGTGCTTGCGCCACATGCATGAGTCACTGGGTTTGATCCTTAGCGCCACATAAAAATAAATAAATAAAATAAAGATATTGTGTCCATTTACAATTAAAAAATATTTTTAAAAAGCTGTTCCATTGGGAGTAATATAATTAGAATAAAAGAACAAAGGACAATGATAGAACATCATTTAGTTCATTCTTTTATTATCAGATAAAAGAATTTTTTTTAATGTTTTTTTTTTTTTAGTTGTTGATGGATCTTTATTTTATTCATTTATTATTTGTATGTGGTTCTGAGGATCGAACCCAGGACCTCACACATCTAGGCAAGCGCTCTACCACTGAGCTACAGCCCCAGCCCAGATAAAAGAATTTTTAACATGGTGTTTTTTTTAATGTTCTTAGGTAGAAGGTATTATATTTTTCACAGTTACTTAACCCAATGTAATATTTCAAATAGCAGTGGTACAGCAATGGCCTAAAGAATAACAACACAGTCAACTGATACAATATCCATGAACTCAAAGTGTTTCACAGGTATACATATTAACAAATTCTCAAGATCGGTATTGGATATACCTAATTATTAACAGTTGTAAATGAAGGAGTCTAGAGGCATGAGATTGGTTGACTGTGGCGGAGATTGTTTTCAGTTCACTAATAATCCTTTATCCCTTCCCACTGTATTGGGCACACATCTAGGCTTCAATACCAAGCTTCTTTAGGTTACGTATGGTCCTATGATCCAATTTTGGTCAGTGGAATGTTAGAGAAAGTGACTATGTGTCATCTCTAAACCCAGACTACAAGGAGCACATTGCCCCTCCACCATTTCTTATCCACCTATTGGCTGGGTATAGGCGATGGTGAGGTTGAAAGGAATGGCAGAACATGGGAAGGAAAGAACATGGACTCTGAATCACCACATGGAGGAGAGCTTCCTGCTTGGTGTGGCAGGCTGTCCTTCTCAGACTGTTATGTGAATGAAAAATAGACCCTGTTAGTTTTGAAGGATTATGTATTTTTAGGGTCTCTTTGTTACTTCAGTGTAGCCTGTCTCAAGGAATTGTACTGCTCCACATGGTTTAGAGAGTCAGCAATAAGACCTCAGTGTCCTGAAGTAGAATAAACTTAAGTATGTGATTTACCAGAACACACTGCTTAGTGCTTGACAATAAGTCAAGATTTTAAAAGAACTCCAGTTATAGCTCTGCATTTACAATCAGTTACAGTCACAAATTTGCAGAGTCACAAAGTGGCTAAAGACCAAAAGCGTTTTTGTCTATACCATTAAGCAATTGATTTTGCAATTACATCATGAAGTAATCTGCTAAGACATAATGGGAGATTGTCATTTAAAATTCACTCTTTCTTTCATGAGAGTTCTACAGATACTCTCAGAGTTCCTCTAATTTGGCCTTTCTTTTGTCTTCAGGCATATTAAAATACAAATATTTCTTAAGTGAACACAATGGGAAGAATTTTATGAAAGACATCTGTCTGTTGTGTCAATTCTGTAAACTGCAAGCTTCTTTATTGATTTTGCAGAAGTTTTAATAACAGAACCTATAGACTGTTCAAGTGTTCTTTTCTGCATCTTCCCAATTTTAGTTCTAGGATGCTTCCAGTCTTATATTACCATCATTTATTTAATAATATTTTTTTCTGAAAGAATTAATGATAATCATTCTTACATATGTATTTTTTTCATTTAGTGAAATTTAGTTCCGTTGGATCTGAAATTTGGTCAGTAACTATGCATATTGTTAAGCTGTTCAATACCTGTAAATTGAATTCTCACAGAAACACCTGTAAGGATGAATTATTTATCTTCACTGTACCCTTCTGCTTTGAGGCAAAACCACAGTATTACACACTTAAAGAATTCAGTTGCTTTCTATTTTTCTGATGGCTTAATTTGGATCTCCAACATGAGTCTACTTGTGGCAAAATTGACAGGATTCACTGGAAGTCTTTCTTGTATAAACCATTCATTATATGATTTGTGAAATAATATAGTCCAATATCTGGGCTACATTTATGTTGCTTTGTTATGTTTGAATTCACTTATCCTGAGGGCTCAAATAGTAGAAAATCGTGTCTTTTCTCACTCAATTGCACTTATAGAAATTAATGTTAAACAGGGTACACTAAAATCACTCTGAATTACTGCAATGCTATAATTTAATGGAGATTAACTGTCACAATATGAAAAACCATTCACTCATCTGTATGTTCCCTGCAGCCTTGATTTAAGGAATATTACCTACTCTGAGCCTTAAAGGAGATCTTGATATTCATTATCTAAAGAGAAGAACATAAAATATGCTTTGCCATTCAATAAGCATTAACCTAAAAGATAATGAAATAACCAGTTTCTCTTGTGCAATAAAATTGTTGCTGCTACTGTGATAAAAGAGGTTGAACTAGGTCAGGATTGGTCCTTTCTATACTGCTCAAGAACAGTAGAAGGATTAAAAATTTATGAATTACCTCCTAGAAACAATGATCTGGTACAGAAATGTAATAAAATACCCACTCTCCTGTGTCTTCCTAAGCTGTTCCGTGCCATTTCATTTTGTGATTGTATTAGCATGACAACTTTCTGAAGCTCTGGAAATTGTTGGCAATGATGAAGATTTACAAACCAAAAGATGTTTTATTGAAAATCCAGAGGCAGATGGTGTAGAAAGGTAACTTTAAAATATTAATAAAATAGAATTTCATTTTTATGTTCTATATATTTATAATTTTGTTTTATTTTTCACTGATAAGTACAAGCAAAAATTTAAAAAGTGAAATAAAAGAGCATTATAGGTTGGAGATGTAGCTTAGTGGAAAGTACTTGTTTAGCATGTGTGAGAGGCCCTGAGTTCAATCCCTGGCACAAAAACAAAAGAAAACAAAAACATTAAAATATCATACAATATATGAATATCTTTCTGAGTAGAACTGTATGAAAAATATGGAATAGTTATTTTTATTTGAAATCTTTCAGCAGCAAAAGCTACTAAAATTACTTCTTAGAAGGGTTCTATCTGATTTGGAAAAATGCTGTATCTGAAAAAAAAGTTGCTTATTAGTATTTTTTAACCTTTCAGATATTTCTAAGTCATTGCTTTTTTTTCCCTAGAGGATATTTTAAAGCATATGTATTTCTGTAATGTTTAATGCTGGAAAATAATCTAGTAGGATTGTTTGGCAATACATACAACTTAGTTTTAAGGGATATTTGGGGAAAATAGGGGTTTCTTATTTGTAAATATCTAGACATCATGTATTTCCTAAGTATTGATGATTTAAATGGATGCTTCATTGTATAAAGGCTTTTGTTTTCTTATTCAGTGATTCCCCCTTCCTGTTTTTTTCCATTGATGACTTTTCATTGTTCAATAATGAAACACATGAGAACATACACAGTTTCAAACTTTCCGCTTATCTGTTTTTGAGTTAAATTGCCTTCTCGTTTAGTAAAGGTAATGGAAAAATGATTACTCAGGTGAAACCTTACTGTTCAGCCATTTTCTGCATTCTAGAGATTCCTGTATTTAAACCAATCTATTCAGAACTGAGGCGTAGGAAGAAAAAGTGCCCATCCAGTTTATACTAGTAGAATAGATGTGAATAAAATTCTTAAACTCTTTAGTCAGGGAATCTTTGAGGATTGAAGAACATCATCCATAAAAAGCAGCTGAGAGAGCTGTTGAATGGCATATAATACCAAGGAAGCAAAGCCTTGTAGCTCCTAATTGTTGGAAATATGTCAGCTAAATCAAACTGACAGGTAATGTATTTTGCTGTGCCTTCTCAGAATGAGCAAAGAGTCTTTTCTTCTTCCCAAAGCAATTCACTGTCTTAAAGTTTGAATAGCCTCTTTTTCTGTTGTAAGTAGAAAGGTATTTTAATATTTTAAAAAATATTTATTCATTTATTTTTGAAATTCAATTATGTTTTTTTTTCCATTGAGAGTCTTGTATTTTCTTTTACTTCTTTTTAAAAATTTTTTTTAGTTGTTGATGGACCTTTTATTTATTTATATGCGGTGCTGAGAACTGAACTCCGTGCCTCATGCATGCTAGGCAAGAATTCTACCGCTGAGCTATAACCTCAGCCCAAAATAACTTTTTCTTTTTTGGTACTGGGGATTGAACTCAGGGGCACTCAACCACTGAGCCACATCCCCAGCCCTATTTTGTGTTTTATTTAGAGACAGGGTCTCACTGAGTTGCTTAGTGCCTCGCTGTTGCTGAGGCTGGCTTTGAACTTGCGATTCTCCTGTCTCAGCCTCTCAAAGTGCTGGGATTACTGGCGCGTGTCACTGTGCCAGGCTATTCATTTATTTTTGAGACAGGCTCTTACTAAGTTGATCAGGCTGGTCTTAAACTCCTGGGTTCAAGTGATTCTCTCTCCTCATCCTTGAGTGCTGGAACTACAAGTGCATACCACTGTACCCAGTTACAGAAAAATCTTTTAAAAACACTTTAAAAAAGACTTGACCATGAAAGATGTGTAGTCTTTGGGTTTTGTCCTTTCAAACTGGAGACTGGTTTTGCAAAATAGTTTTTGGAGACAAAGCTGATGAGTTGAGATCATTTTTCTTAAGTCTATTGGGGGATCAACCTATTACAAAATAAAACTAAAGAGAACTGACCTTTTATGAAAATATGAGTTAGGCTCTATCTTAATCCATTTGTGCTACAACAAAATACTTTAAACTGGGTAATTTATAAAGAACATTTATTGCTCACAGTTCTGGACACTAACACCAAGATCATGGTGCCAGCAGATTCAGTGTCTGGTGAGGGCTCTCTGCTTCATAGATGATGCCTTCTTACTGGGTCTCAAGTGGCAGAAGGAACAAACAAGCTCACTCAAATCTCTTTTATAAGGAAATTAATTCCATTCACGAGCATTCTGTCCCCATGATCTTCTCATCTCCCCTACACCCTATTTCCCAATACCCCTGCACTGGGGGTTAAGTTTCAACGTATAAATTTTTGGGGATACAAACTTTCAGATTACAGCAGGCCAATCATCAGACCTACCAACTCTGTAGGACTGAGTGGACCAAGCAAACTGTCAACTGTACATTCTCATGGTATGTCTATGATAGTTGTCTCTTCATCACCCTCTGCTTTGGGAAAAGGAAAAAGTAGCATTTTGAAAGTTGAGGGAAAAATACAGACCTAATTTCTTTTTATTTTCTATCCAGATTTTTGTTTTTGGAACTGAGGATTGGACCCAGGGATGCTTAACTACTGAGCCATATCACTAGCCCTTTTTATTTTTTATTTCAAGACAGTATATCACTGAATTATTTAGGATCTCACTAAGTTGTTGAGGCTGGCTTTGAACTTGAGATCTTCCTGCCTCAGTCTCCTGAATTGCTGGGATTATAGGCATGCACCATTGTGTCTGGCTTCTACCCAGTTTTTGAATCGTTTTATTTAAAACCAGGACCATGGAATGTATGGTACACTGAAATACTTTACTAACTTTAAACCAGAACCATTCCATCTGAGAGCATTTTCTGTTCTTATAACAGAATACCAAAGACTTGGAAATCTATAAATAAGAAAGGCTTGGCCAAGTCTGTGGTACATTCCTGTAATCCTTGCAACTCAGGAAGCTGAGACGGGAGCATCAAAGTTCGAGGCCAGCTTCAGCAGCTTAGTGAAGCCCTAAGCAACTTTGTGAGACCCTGCCTCAAAATAAAAAGTAAAGAGATCTGGGGATGTAGGTCAGTAGCAAAGCATCACTGGGTTCAATCCCTAGTACCAAAACAAAACAAAACAAAAAAAGACTTATTTTGGTTCATAGTTCTGGAGACTGGAAGTCCAAGAGAGAGTGGCCACATATGGTAAGGGCCTCATGCTGCTTTGACTCATGATTGAGAAATGAAAGGGGAATTGGACACATGCAAAGGAAAGAAAAGGGGCCTAACTCCTGAGATTGATAACCCACTCCTGCAAGAAAAGCATTAATTTATTCATGAGATCTCAACTCTTATGACCCAAATACCTCTTACTAGGTCCCGCCTCCCAATACTGCCACATTGAAGAATTAAAGTTCCAACATATGAGATTTAGGGGGAATATACTTAAACCACAGTAATAAGCAACAAACTTTTGAAGATTCAGTAGCATTTCTGTAAATATTTAGGCAGTTTAATTTTTTTCCATGTCAGTTTTACTAGAAATCATTGTGATTCTATGAAAAGTATTTAGAAAATTATTATAATAATTAAGAGGCCAAAGTTAGGCAGTTCAGTTTTGTATGGATGAAACAATGTCGGGTCTATAGTTCCAGAATAAGAACATTGATAAACTACATCAGAGCTCTGCCATGCTTTTGGTACCATGCTTTTGGTACTCTGACCTTTAACATCCTCCTTGCTATAGGAATAGTAACCCCCCCCAGAATATCCATATGTATTATCTCCTTTAATACTTAATACAGAGCAGGGCAAAGATGTTTATCATTGATTTTTTTTAAAGGGGAAAATGGTACCCTGAAATGACAGAGCCTGTCTTCATAAAGGTAGAGCCAGTCCCACTATCACAGTGCCCATCCCACAAGTCTATTTTGCCTCGCTAACTATAGATTCATCTGAGATCTCACTCCTTTGGCTTCCAAGGAATCACTTAACAAAACCCATAAACAAATGTTAATATATACTCATGGTTCTCCAGAGGACCATTCCCAGGTAATGTGCGTTTTACCTGAGCCACCCAACTAGCAGCATTCATAATGGATGTTTCACCAAAGTATAAAAGTTTTGTGCCAGCTACGTCATGTGAAACAAGAGAGGAAAAATGAAAAAAGATTTTGTTGTCCATAAAATTTTATGAGGTGGAAAAGGACTTTGGGAACTATTTTTAGAAGACACTCATGATTGACCTAGCTCAATTTTGTGGCTGAAGCTTGCCTTGCCTTGGAGCTGACCATTGGCTTTTTTGTCTTTTGCTTCTTCACTGCTGAGCAGCTCAGTATATTCACTCTGACAGCACTGGACGTTAGAAGATCTGTTTCTGGTTTTCCGGTCCTGCTGGAGGGATGTTATCGGGTCACAATGCTTCTGCTGAAATAGTCAACTCTGGATATCTTAGAGATTGATGATCCCTGTGACTGTCTGGGATCTTTCCCATGTTTTTCTTTCTTACTATTTCTTTGCTCATTAAAGTTTTCATCAGATAATTAAGAGTTGGGAAGGAAAGTTAGAAGAGGGGAAACTAGCCATGTAAAGCAGTACATGGTAAGTCCAAACAAATGCTACTGACACTCAGGGGGCTGAGTGTCCAGATGAACAACCATCAAAGAGTAGGCATGGTTAAAAAATAGTGTTAATAATATCTACCTCCAAAGCTTATAGATATTGAGAAATATGCCCATATTAGGAAAATGTGGGCAAGCTTGCTCATGCCTGCCATCCCAGTGACTTGGGAGACAGATGCAAGAGGGTTCTAAGTTTGAGAACAGTCTTAGCACTTAGTGAGACCCTCATCTCAAAATAAAAAAGGCCTGGGGATGGAGCTCAGTAGTATAGCATCCCTGGGTTCACTCCCCAGTACCAAAAAAAAGGAAAAAGAATCAAGAAAGAAAGAAATGTGGGTATATTAACTAAGGGATCAATTGATAATAAGTCATCTTCCCCCTTCATAGTTTATAAATGTTAGATTTGTGTTGTGAGTAGGGGGCAATCAGTACAGCTCCTGGCAGGCAGCATGTGAAGCATGTTGTAACTCTGCTGAAATGCTCACTTCTAGAATTTGGGTCATTCCACTTGGAAACTCAAGTCTGACCTCTCGCTGGTAATTGCCTAAAGACCCTCATCTCTGTCTGAGAAATGGATGGTGGCACCACAGTTCACACTTCCCAGAACATTGCCATTCACATCTTTGAGAGCTCTTGAACACATGCTAGCTGTAAAGAGAATGAAAGGACAGTGGGGTTTAGAACTGAAAAGTGCTGAGTGCAGGCATATATGTTAAAAAGTGAGGACATTTGTTAGCCAAGGACAAGTGTGTATTGCTAGGTAATCAGAAATTTCCCAGCGAGCTGGGAAATTTTTCTTACATATGTTTTCCTGGGTGGCCTTCTAAAAACCTGTACAAGTGAGATAGATGGGCAGACAGGCTAGTTAAACCTGCTCTGTTAGCAGACAGAATGGGAGAACTGGTTTTCCATGCTCTATTTAATTCCTTAAAACAGTTTGCTGAAGAAGTGGCCACTACAAGGGGAAGAATCTGAATATGATTTTGGAGATTGTTTTAAACACAGAAATCAAAGAAAGGTGGAAGAGCCTGGGGATGTGGCTCAATGCTAGATCACTTGCCTGGCATGTGTAAGGCCTGGGTCCGATACCCAGCACCACACACACACACAAACACACACACACACACACACAAAATAAAAAAGAAAAAAGGTTGCATTACCACAGGCCCCCTTGCAAGCTAAATAACATCCTTTTAAAAGTTAAATGTAATTTCAGACTGAATCAGTTACATACCTAATACCTATAAGTCCTGTGATCTTATGCTCTGGGGTTTCTGTTGAATCAAGAACAGTAAAACAAGCCTGGGGATATAGCTCAGTTGGTTGAGTGCTTGCCTAGCATGCATAAGGCCCTGGGTTCAATCCCCGGCACCACCCAAATAAACAACAACAAAAAACAATAAAACACACAATAAAAATTTCTAGTCAGAGAAATTCGAGGCAAAAGAACAACCATACCCATTTCCATGAAACCACCTGTTTCAATGAGTGCTGTGAACACTGGAAGGGAAGAAAGGAACTTCTATGGCTCTAAGGATTTGCCTTAACTGGGCAGCCAGTCTCCTACACAGCAGGGTCATCATCTTCCAAGTTCAAGAGGCTTCTGCTCTAGTTCTTACTGTAACAGTAACTCAGTAGAGAGGAGGATTCATGTTGGAGAGGCGTTTATTTATTCATGGAGGGATGCAGTCAGGGTTGGTGTTAGGGATGCGGAAGAGAAAGTCTTAGAGGTGAGAAAAAGCATTCCTGTCACTACCCCTGTTCCCTCTTTTTCTTACCTTGTCATTGAAAGGTGAAAAAAGTGGTCATATTTATGAAATGTTTGAAAATAGCCCTTTAATGTTTGGGGCAGCTGACTAAACACTTTTGACTTTGGACTGGGAAGTGGGATAGTCACCTGGAAAAAAGGAAACTTAAAGGTAGTTTTTACTATGTAAAGAAAAAAATTGATATAGTTCTTTACTATTACTTAATGATGGTGCTATATGCAGACTCCATTCCTATGGAGACCTGAGCTTAAGTGGTATCCTATGACACTTCAGGAAAGAATACGCTTAGAGTAATTGAAAGGTGGTAGAAGAGATGGTTTTCTTTAGGGGATGTTTTCTGCTTACCCCGAAGCCATAGGGTAAACTTTAAAATTTACCCCTAAGGCTCATTATGTTTCTGAATGCAATGTGACTGATAAATCCTATATCGCTCCAACCCCTCTCCACCATATTTAAAGCCTGACTTTTTTTTTTCAAATGGTGCTGGGGATTGAACCCAGGACCTTGTGCATGCTAGGCTAGCACTCTACCAACTGAGCTATATCCCCAGCTCTAAAGCATGGTTTTTTACTTTGTTTTGTTTGGTCTTAAGTGTACGTGAAGATTGAGCATCAAGTTATCACTGCATAGTCTAGGGCAAATCCTAACTTGAATATCTTGTTAAATAACATTTTCAGTGGGAAATTTGTTTTTTTAAAAATATCTGCAACCAAATATTTCAGGATTTTCAAATTGTCTGTGAAAATTGAGCTTACTATGAGATATTCCTAAATAACCAGCCAGGCTGAGGAGCTTTGTCACAAATGTTTAAAGTGAGAGTGAACTTAAAGCACGCTGTGACTCTGCTGAAAATGTTGTAGATATACCTGGATGTAGCCAAATTGGGAGGTGAAATCAAAAGTTCAGTGCCTTTAACTTGGGGCCTATAGATGGCCTTTAGAAATTCTGTGAGCTCCCCAGTATTGAAAGCAAGATTTCGTGTTTGTGCTTTTGTTGTAGCTTTCATCAGATTCCCTGTCCCACTAACAAGGTTAACAACCATAATATTTGAAAATGATTTGTACTTTGGACTGAATCTTTAAAAACATTTATAAGGTAATTTCCCTGGGCACTCATGTCTTTTCTGTCCATAATAAAAGGCTTAGAATGTGAGATATTTCAAGATATACAACCTTATATTCTATTTAGAATTGTAAATCCCAAAGCAATGGTTATAAAAATTTTTTGACAAAGAAAAGTTTAGAAAAAGATACATATGCCGGGTGAGGTGGCGAATGCCTGTAATCCCAGCACTTTGGGAGGCTGAGACAGGAGAATTGCGAGTTCAAAGCCAGCCTCAGCAACGTTGAGGCGCTAAGCAGCTCAGTGAGATCCTATCTTTACATGAAACAGAAAATAGGGCTGGGGATGTGGCTCAGTGGTGGAGTACTACTGAGTTCAATCCCCAGTACCCGCCCTCCAAAAAAAAAAAAAAGAAAGAAAGTAAAAAGATACACCTTATCTTAGAGTATAGGATTGTCTTGATTTCAAATGAAAAAATTTTTTAAGAATTGGTGTACTGTATGAAGGAAGAGCCTGTGTTGGATTGCAACCATGTTGCTGTGGGTAGAAAATGTCACCTGAGCGCCACTGGGAGGCGCAATGGTAGAGGGAGTAAGAGGAAACTAGTTCCTACTATTGCCTCAGCTTCCATCTTCTGGAGGCCTTGTACAGGTCACTTAGCCTCAGTCTGGGTTACTTTTCTTATCTGCAAAATAGAGATATTCTTTTCTCAATGCGATTTGATGAGACTAAGATATGATAAACAGCAAAACACTTAAAAGTGCTCTGTAGCCATTAAAATAAATGTGTTGGTAAAGATTGCCAAGAGGTATTATTAAGTATAAAGGGTAAGGTACAGAGTTGTAATTGTAGTATTCTGGGTTTTATGTATGAATTTTTATTCAAACGTAAATATGTGATATTTGCATTTTTTTTTTTACCAGAAAGATAAAAAAAACTGGTTATCTTTAGAGAATAGAACTCAGAATGGGGAAGTAGGTTTCTAGTTTTCATTTGATTACTTCTGTTAAAAATATTAAAAGGGGATGGGATTGTGGCTCAGTGGCAGAGGGCTTACCTTGCTCGCATGTGTGTGGCACTGGGTTTGATCCTCAGCACCACATAAAAACAAACAAACAAAATAAAGGTACAACTTTACAATCTACAACTAAAAAATATTTAAAAAGATATCAACAAGGGATATCTGGGCAGTGGGATTTATGGATGGTTTTCTTTGTGATTTCCTCTTAAAAAATTAAAAATTCTTTAAAAATTACAATGAAAGACCCTAAGGGTATTGCATAGCTACTAGGTAGAATTATTATTAATGAAGAATAATCAAGCCCGGCTTAAGGCCTGATCATAGAAAGGAGAGTGTTTTCAGGAAAATGCTCCCAAGAATGAGAAGTACCTCAGATTCTTGTCTGTGGAACAAATAAATAGAACAAAGTCAGTGGTAGTTTTCCTCTTTTAAGAAACCTGTGTCCCTGGGGCTGGGATGTATGTCAGTGGTAGAGCACTTGCATAGCATGTGCCAGGCCCTGGGTTTGATCCCCAGCACCATACACACACACACACACACACACAAAATAAAATTTATATTAAAAAATCTGTGTCCCTGGCTTGCAGGGAGCTGCCTGATGTCTGTCTCCCAGTGGTTCCCTTTTTTTTTTAAATAAGGAAATTAAATCTTTTTTTCAAACCTTTATTTTATTTATTTATGTTATTTTGTATGTGGTGCTGAGGATCGAACCTGGTGCCTCATGCTTGCAAGGCAAGCACTCTACCACTGAGCCACAACCCCAGCCCCCAGTGGTTCCCTTTTGCACCGGATCATTCTCTCATCAGATGCAAACCTTCTCTAATTTCTGCCACTTTCCAGAAAACCCTCTATTATTCCCACATTCTTTTCTAATTATTGTCTCATTTCTTGGCGTCCTTCTACTGGTTCCTTTTCTGTGCTTGGTCCCTTCAGGGCCTCTCCTTCTATCTCTCTTCCAGCATGTTTTTTAATGGTGAGTTTTAAACTGATATAAAAGTAGAGGGAATAACATAATGAACTCCTAGATACGCCTTGCCTGGCTTTAACAATTGTCAGTTGTGGCCAATTTTGCTTCATCTATATCCTTGTTCACTTCTCCTTTCCCATACATTGAAGCAAATTTTGTATACCACATTATTTCATCTGTAAATATTTCAGGGTGTATTACTAAAAGACAAGGACCTTTGTATTGGGTGCAGTGGAACACACCTGAAATTCCAGCTTCTTGGGAGCCTGAGGCAGGAGGATTGCAATTTCGAGGCCAGCCTAGGCAACTCAGTGAGACCCTGTCTTAAAACACCATCTTTCCTGCCTCAATGCCTCTTTCCCTCCCTTTCCTTTTCTATTTCATGGAATAATTTGAGGAGTATTGGTATTAGTTCTTCTTTGAAGGTCTTGTAGAACTTGGCTGAGAATCTGTCTGGTCCTGGGCATTTCTTGGTTGATAGACTTTTGATGGCATTATCTATTTCATTGCTTGAAATTGATCTGTTTAAATTGTGTATTTGGGTAGATCATGTTTCTAGATATTTGTCAATGTCTTCAAGATTTTCTATTTTATTGGAATATAAATTTTCAAAATAGTTTCTAGTTATAATCTGTATTTCAATAATGTCTATCATGATATTTCCTTTTTCATCATGAATTTAGTAATTTGAGTTTT
>PVHX01016763.1:0-42161 GCA_004024805.1 Geosciurus inauris
AAAAAAAATCAGAGTGGGGCTGGGGATATAGCTCAGTGGCAGAGCGCTTTCCTGGTATGTGCCAAGGCCTGGGTTCCACCCACAGCACACCCTGGGGGAAGAGAAGTAGAAAACCCCAAGCCAAAGCTACAGAAGCCAATATGAAACCCACATATATGATCTGTGGGTGGGTTTTTGAGGCTATAAGGACATATGTGGGGCCCAGGCCTCCTTTGGGACCCCAGAAGATAGAACAGGAATATCTATAAAAGCTAAATATATCATGACCCTGAATATAAGTCATGACCATTGTCCCAATTAGAGGTCAAAAATGAAAAATAAAAATGAAAAACAATGATAAAATAGTTCACCACATAATTATGATAGTTCATGTCACAGTGTAAGTATATGATAGTCACCATAATGTTAATGTAATACTTAAGTATTAATATAATATATAATAGATATTGATATGTAACATATTACATTAATATGTAACTTTTTTTCTTTTTAAAAAAATCTTTTAGATATTGATGGACCTGTATTTTATTCATTTACGTGGTGCTGAGAATCAAACCCAGTGCCTCACACGTGCTAGGCATGCGCTCTACCACTGAGCCGCAAGCCCAGGCCCTCTTATTCGTTTTCTTTTTCTTTTTCTTTCTTTCTTTTTATTTATTTATTTATTTGGAGGGGTACCAAGAGTTGAACCCAGGAGCACTTAACCACTGAGCCACATCCTCATCCCTTTTTTATATTTTTTTAATTTTTTTATTTTAACTTTCTCGCTAAGTTGCTCAGGGCCTTGCCAAGTTGCTGAGGCTGGCTTTGAACCTGTGATCCTCCTGCTTCAGCCTCCCGACCTGCTGGGATCACAGGCATGCACCCCTCCCCCCAGTGCAACTTTCATTTACTGTTTGTTTTTGCAGTTCTGGGGATTGAACCCAGGGCCTCACACATACTACGCAAGTGTTCTATTGCTGAGCTACATCCTCAGTTTAATATTCATTTATGAACACTCAAACATATTTGAAATCCCTTAATAGATAAGACAGTGTATTAATTTGTAAAGGATTGCTTTCCCCCCTGCTCATATTACATAAAGTTTTTTTGTTTTTGTTTCTTTTTTTTTTTTTTTTCTTGGTGAGGGGCAGCACTGGGAATAGAACCCGGGGCCTCACACATGCTAGGCAAGCGCCCTACCGTTGAGCTACACCTCCAGCCTTGTTTCCACTTTATTTTTTAAATTTTTTACAAATATTTTTAGTTGTACATGGACACAATATCTTTATTTTATTTATTTTTATGTGGTGCTGAGGATCAGACCCAATGACTCACGCAAGCGCTCTACCACTGAGCGCCCCCACTTATTTTGAGACAGAGTCTCACTGAGTTGCTGAGGCCGGCCTCAGACTTGTGATCTTCCTGCCTCAGCCTCCTGAACTAGCTAGGATTACAGGAGTGCACCACCATGCCTGGCCTATAAAATCTTATTAAAACTTGTCCCAGGTGTCTCTGAGGTCTCAGGGCCACTTTTGGAGCATGTAGCATGGTTTTCCAGGGCTTGGCACATCCTCTAGTTCTATGCTATTTGAAACGCAGTGCTGTGTGAGTCAGCCATGGCTCTCCTGTGCGCCGCATGAGGTAGGGTCTCTGGGTCAGGTGCCATGTGCCATGTGCTCACTAGCTCCATTAAGTAAGCTCTACCTGGTTACATTTGGAAAATAATCTTTGAAATACTCATTTAGAAGCTGTAATTGTGGGATCCTATGCCCAGAATGATTGCTGCATCTGTCTTAAAGTCCCCTGACCCCTGTTTCCTTTATTTTTTAAATTTTTTAATTTTTAATTTTTTGGTACTGGAGATTGAACTCAGGGGCACTCGACCACTGAGCCACATCCCCAGCCCTATTTTGTGTTTTATGTAGAGACAGGGTCTCACTGAGTTGCTTAGTGCCTCGCTGTGGCTGAGGCTGGCTTTGAACTTGCGATTCTCCTGTCTCAGCCTCCCTAAGTGCTGGGATTACAGGCCTGCGCCACCGCGCCCGGCCCCTGTTTCCTTTAAATGATCCCATCTGGCATCCTCCACAAGCTGCCAAATCAAATGCTGACTGAGGTAGTTGGGTTCTGGGCCTGAGATTCCTGTGTCTTTCTCAAATAGTACTTGGTTATTCAAAACTAAATCATTGAGGAAGGGAGAGGCTGGGCAGGGTGGCACCAGCCTGTAGTGCCAGCAACTCAGAGAGCTGAGGCAAACACAAATTTGAGGTCATCCTTGGCAACTTAGCAAGACCCTGTCTCAACATAAAATTAAAAGGGCTAAGGGTGGGCTGGGGTTATGGCTCAGTGGTTGCGTGCTCACTTAGCATGCATCAGGTTCTGGGTTCCATCCTCAGCACCACATAAAAATAAAATAAAGCCAGGCGCGGTGGCTCATGCTTGTAATCCCAGCACTTTGGGAGGCTGAGATAGGAGGATCACGAGTTCAAAGCCAGCCTCAGCAATGGCGAGGCGCTAAGCAACTCAGTGAGACCCTGTCTCTACATAAAACATAGAATAGGGCTGGGGATGTGGCTCAGTGGTGAGTACCCCTCAGGTCAATCCCCAGTACCGATAGATAGATAGATAGATAGATAGATAGATAGATAGATAGAGATATTGTGTCCACCTACAACTAAAAAATAAATATTTTTTAAAAAGGGCTAAGGGTATAGCTCAGTGATAGAACACCACTGGGTTCAACCCCAAGTACTAAAGAAGAAAAAAAAAAAGGCAGGGAGAGAGCATCTTTATAGGGACTCAATACAGTCACTCTTCTTGTCTGAGGAGAGTTTGAGGGGAACAAGACCTCCCTTATATTCAGGGTATGTGGTCCTGGGGTCATTGGGAGGGAGTGTAGTCCCTGTAGGGGACAGCGTGTACAAAGCCTGAGGAGGTGCTACTCATCCCCTTATCAGGCCACGGACCACACCTTCCTTCAGAAGTGCCACTATCACCATGGTGATCACCCAAGCTATGCCAAGCCCCAGCTGCCCCTGCCTATCTTCACAGTGCGGCATTATGCTGGAACAGTCACCTACCAGGTATCTGGCCTCGGGGACAGACTCTAGGGTGGATCACTGAGGTGATGTAACTTTGATGTCCCCTCCTAAGCTGAGTCACTTGACAGATGAGAGGAGTAGGTGAGGGGAGGCCCCCTCCCAGGCTCAGCCCTGTGTCCCTACCTGGGCCATCGGCTCCACCCTGTTCTGAGCATGGTTTACCAATTCTGTGTGAGCATCATGGGGCAACAGTCAAAGCCTTGGGATGTTCCAGATGTGGAGGCAGAGCACAAACCTGGGGCCTGGGTAAGAGAACCCAGGCAGTTTACTTTGCCCTCTGGATCTACTTTTCCTCATCTGTAGAATGGGCATGAAAGTCTGTCCCAGCATTGGCACAAGGGTTAAACACAGTAACACTGAGATGGCCTGGTAGGTGCTCACTTCTGAATTCCACATCTCCCAAGGACATCCCAAGAGGAGAGTCCCTAAAGGGAAGGTTCCTGGATGCAGGAGGGTAGAGTGGGACAGATTCGAGGTGGAGAGTCAAGGAAGGATCCCTGGAGGAGTGGGCATACTCTGGTTATAGAAGAAAACATAAAAACTACCTAGAAGTTAATAGAGACAACTATGAAGACGGGGAATGTAGCTCAGTGGTAGAACACTTGCCTGGTTTGTGCAAGGCCCTGAGTTCCATCTCAGTGCCACAAACAAAACACAACTATGAACATCAAAAAAGAAGAATTAAAGATGGAAGACAAACCACGCATCTGTAGGAAACCTCAATCTGGTCAGTTCTTGCCTAGTCAGTCTAGAAAAGTCATGCCATTCCAGCCAAAACTCTGGTGGAATTCTTACAGGACAGGGATTTTTTTTTTTTCTTTTTTTTTGGTGGTGGTGCTGGGGATTGAACCCAGGGCCTTGTGCATGTGAGGCAAGCACTCTACCAACTGAGCTATAACCCCAGCTGGAATGGATTTTTTTTTTTTTTTTTTATATTGGAGATTGAACTCAGGGGCACTTGATCACCGATCCACGTCCCAGCCCTATTTTGTGTTTTATGTAGAGACAGGGTCTCACTGAGTTGCTTAGCGCCTCGCCATTGGTGAGGCTGACTTCGAATTCACGATTCTCCTGTCTCAGGCTCCCAAAGTGCTGGGATTACAGGCTTGCTCCACTGTGCCCGGCTATGGATTTTTTTTTTTATGTTGTTGTTACTGGGATTGAACTCAGGGGCACTCGACCACTGAGCCACATCCCCAGCCCTATTTTGTGTTTTATGTAGAGACAGGGTCTCACTGAGTTGCTTAGTGCCTTGCCGTTGCTGAGGCTGGCTTTGAACTGGCGATTCTCCTGTCTCAGCCTCCCTAAGTGCTGGGGATTACAGGCTTGAGCCACCGCACCCAGCTTTGGAATGGATTTTTAATAAAGATTATTCTGAAGCTTTATCTGGAGAAAAAATGCATGAGAATAACCAATTAAATACTGAAAAATCGAGAAGAGGTGATTTGCTGTCCCAGATAGGAAAACATGTGCTAACGCCCAGCCCGAATGCAAATGGCATTGAATCGGAGTGTCATCAACAGAATGAAACAGCAAGTCCATTGGCCACCTTAGGGGTGTGAAAGGACTGTGCTGGTGACGAGCAGCTTTCTAAAGCTGGAGAGAGGCTGTCCCCTCTTCCGTGCAGGAGTCTAGCCATCATAGTTGGCCGTCTTTCTTTGCCCTCCTGCCTGCCGCTCACTCACATCTCCTGTAGGTTCACAAGTTCTTGAACAGAAACCGGGACCACCTGGACCCTGCCATGGTGGGAATGCTTGCCCGGAGCCAGCTACAGGTGCCCTGCAGCCTCTCAGCCCTGTCCCTCCACGCTCTGTCCCCGTTGTCCTGCTCCCCAATGCACTTGCCAAAGGGGCTGGCTCTCAAGCCCCAGCACCCTGGCTGGTGTGTCGAGTGTGCCAGGAGAGCTGGCCTGCCCTGGCTCCCCGGGGCTGTGGGGCATGTGGGTGGGCCTGGGAGGACCTCAGCCCCGTCTCCTCCTGCAGCTGGTGCGCAGCCTGTTCCAGGAAGCAGAGCCCAGGGCTGGAGGACAGCCAGGCAAATCCACGCTGACCTCTTGCTTCCAGAAGTCCCTGGGAGACCTCCTGGCCCAGCTGGGCAGGTGAGGATGATGGTGCCCCCACACAAGACCCCCAGGAGTTGAACAGGGGCAGTCTGTGCCCAGTGACCCCCCTTCCATTCAGCAGGAGTCACATCTATTTCATCCAGTGCCTCCACCCTAACCCTGGAAAGGTGAGCTCCTCTGGTCCTAGGGCCCTCTCCGCCAGCCCCTCAACCTTAAAGCCCTCAACCCCACCTCCCACTGTCTCTCTCTGGCTCCAGCTCCCAGGCCTCTTTGATGCAGGACATGTGGCACAGCAGCTGCACCAGGCAGGCATCCTGGAGGCTGTGCTCACCCGCAGTGCTCACTTCCCTGTGCGCATGCCCTTCCAGGCATTCCTGGCCAGGTAGGGCCTCGGGGTGGGGCAGCCAAGGGCCCAGCACCTTAGGGGCAGGGCTGACAGGGAAGGCTCCCAGGCAGGTGTGGCTGACTTGGGCTCCTTCCTGGAAGAGAGGGACCCACTTTGCCCAGGACCCTGGGCCTGGCTTCCAACCTTCTGTCTCCCCTCCTTTTCCTCTTCTGAGGACCTCCTGCATTCACTGGTCCCTTCTCCATCCGGCAAGCCTCTCTGGTGCTGATGCCTGGGGACCAGAGATGAGGTTGGCAATGTCTGTCCTGAGGCTCACAGTGTAGCTAAGGGGCACAGTCGGTGTTTGGGAAGTGCTGGCTGAATTAGTGACGTGGGAAGGGAGGACAGGGCGAGCAGAGCCGTTCAGATGGGAGAAGGGCTGGCCAGACGCAGCCACACACAGACCTGAGTCAGCATGGCACGAAGCACATGGGACAGCTGTTTGGGGAGTTCAGGAACCACTAGGAAAGCTGGTGACTGTGTCTGTGGTTTTACCTATTTGGCCTTGGCCTCTTCCTGGATGGCCTTTCGGGAGCCCTCTGAAGGGCTACCAGGTGTGTGTGCACCTGTCCTTGAGCCAGATACTGAGAAGGCCAAACAGGGAAGGTTCCTCCCTGCACTTTGGACACTTACCAGATGCAGCATCATGGTCACCTCCTCCAGGAAGCCCTGAGGCTGGGTGAGGGGTCTTGTGGTACAGCTGTCATCTCGGCACAGTCCAGGTCTGTCTAAAGGTCTGTGGTGAGCTGTACCTGCTGCTCTGCACCCTGTCCCACCTCCCTTCCACAGCCACACCTTGAGACCCACTGTGTAAGGGTGTGCCGGCCACCAGGACAGACAGAAGCTGCAGGATCTCATTCCTGTTGCTTCCACAGGCCGGGACTGGGCTCATGGCCCCATCTGCGTACCATGTTCCAACCACCTGTCTCCTCCCCAGAGCCACAGAGAGCCAGGTTCCCAGCCAGGTCTTAGTGCCAGCCATGTGCCTAGCTGTAGCAGGCTTTCCAAATTGTGAATGACCCAGAAACTAAATAAACGTGGAGAGGCTCAGGTGACGAACCAGCGTGGAAGGAGGTCTTAGTTCTGACCTTACTCTGCCTCCTTGGGCCAGGTTCTGGGCCCTGGGAAAGGAGGGACAAGAGGATTCCAATCAGGAGAGGTGTGGTGCCATCCTCCGTCAGGTGCTGGGGGCTGAGTCGCCATTCTATCACCTTGGGGCCACTAAGGTGGGTACGTGTATGTGAGAATGTAAAGGGGCAGGTACAGGTGGGACAGGCACCAGGGGTCACACAAGGGAAAATTCTGGACTGGGCAGTCCTTCCAAGCAGTGGGCAGTTGGAGTGGGGCTGGGTACTCCAGAGCAGTTTGACTGGGAGGAGGAGGCTGAGAACAGAGGAGGAAAGCAGGTGGGCACTGGCCCCCGTGCCTGTCCCACCTGCAGCCACAACCTTGCCCACAGGTCCTGCTGCGGGAGCAGGGCTGGCAGCAGCTAGAGAGGCTCTGGGCCCAGAGGCGCACCCAGGCCCTGTTCACCCTGCACAGGGGCCTCCGTGCCTGCATTTCCCGCCAGCGCCTCCGCCTCCTGCCCCGGATACAGGCTCGTGTGCGTGGGGTCCTGGCCAGGTGGGCCACTGGAGCCAGGGCTGAAGCGGGAGGTCTTAGGGAGGAGGCCTCAGGGAGGAGGCTATGAGCTCCTCCTTAAGGTGGCGGAGCAATGTTGGGGGGACATAGGGTCCCAAGGTAAGTCTACCTGCCCCCGGCCTCTCCTGTCTGCTCTGACCTCCTCTTGACCACATTCCCACCCATACCCAGGCAGCCTCTGCTTGAACACCCCCAGGCACAAGAGGCTGCCTGAAGAGGCTGCTGGAACCTGTAGTCCTGACTCCTTGATCCTCTTTTCTAGTCTGTTCTCCACCCTGCAGCAGGAAGGGTCATTTAAAAGCATGAATCAGGGGCTGGGGGTGTGGTTCAGTGACTGAGCTCTCGCCTGGCCTGTGTGAGGCCTGCAGTTTGATCCAAGCAACACACACGCAGCCGGCAGCGGAGGCTTTGCCCACCACCCCAGCCCCATCTAGGCAGGGCACGCTGGGCCTGTGGTGCTGCCCTCCTCACCAGCTCCCCCATTAGCTCCCGTGGACCCTCCACAGCCATCTGCACTCATTCAAGCCATTCATGCGCTTGGTCACAGGGGTGGTGGCAGCAGGGAGGATGCCTCCCAGGCTGGTTGATCCAGCCACCAGTCACCCCAAGGAATGACCGAGGGCTGAGAATAAAGTAGAGACTGTGCCAGGGGCCAGGGGACCCTCTGAGGGGCAACAGTCATCACTGTTCATTTCCAAAACTTTTCCACCGAATGAACACAAACTCTGTGCTCATTATAGACTCCCTCTTTCTCCAGCCCTTGACCTGTGCTAACTTCCAATCTACTTTCTGTCCCTATTCAGGATGTCTCATGTAAGTTCACTTATACACTATTTCTTTTTTTATCTGGCTTATTTTATTAGCATAATGCTTTTAGCAATCCTCTGTGGTGTAGCACAGATCAGAACTTCTTTTTTTTTTGATACCAGGGATTGAACTCAGGGGCACTCGACCACTGAGCCACATCCCCAGCCCTATTTTGTATTTTTTTAGAGACAGGGTCTCACTGAATTGCTTAGTGCCTCGCTGTTGCTGAGGCTGGCTTTGAACTCACAATTCTCCTGTCTCCGCTTCTCAAAGTGCTGGGATTACAGGCATGTACCACCACGCCTGGCTCCTGTTTTTTATTTTAATTTTTTGAGACAGGGTCTTGCTGAGTTTCTTTTTTTTTTTAATTTTTTTTTTAGTTGCCAATGGATCTTTATTTATTTATATGTGGTGCTGAGAATCGAACCCAGTGCCTCACACATGCAAGGCAAGTGCTCTACCACTGAGCCACAACCCCAGCCCCTCTTGCTGAGTTTCTTAAGGCCTCACTAAGTTCCTGAGGTTAGCCTTGGACTTGTGATCCTCCTGCCTCAGCCTCCCAAATTGCTGGGATCATAGGCATGCACCACTGTGCCTAGCTCTAGGCTCTGTTTTCAAATCTCTGGAGTTTGTACCTAAGAGTGGAATTGCAGGATGGTGTGGTCATTCTGTGCCGAACTTTTCAGGCAGCTGCCGGACTGTTTCCCAAAGTGGCTGCTTCATCTTTTCTTCCTACCCACAATGTACAAGGCTCCAGTTTCTCTGTATCAATGTCAATACTTGTCATTTTCCATTGTTTACATCACCCCCATGCTGGTGAGTGTGAATGCTATCTCATGGTTTTGATTTGCGTTTTTCTAATGACATGACATTGAGCGTATTTTCATGTGCTTTTTAGTCATTGTTTATCTTCTTTAGAGAAATGTCTACTTAAGTCCTCGGCTTAGCTTTTAAACCGGCTGGCTCTGATGTTGAGCTGTAGGAGTTCCTTTTATTTTCTGGATATTAAGCCATTATCAAATATATGATTTGCAAATAGTTTCTTTCTTTCTTCCTTTCTCCCATTTTCTCCTTTTCTCCCTTTCTTTCTTTCTTTTTTTTTTTTTTTTGGTACTGGAGATTGAACTCAGGGGCACTCGACCACTGAGCCACACCCCCAGCCCTATTTTGAGTTTTATGTAGAGACAGGCTCTCACTGAGTTGCTTAGCGCCTCGCCGTTGTTGAGGCTGGCTTTGAACTGGCGATTCTCCTGTCTCAGCCTCCCCAAGTGCTGGGATTACAGGCTTGTCCCATCATGCCTGGCTTAGTTTCTTATTCTGTGGTTTGTCTTTTCACACTATTAATAGTGCCTTTTGAGCCACAAAAGTTACAGGGATTTTTGGTTTTGTTTTGCTTTGGTTTTTTGTTTTTGTGTTTGCAGTGGAAGGAACCAAACTCAGGGCTTTATGCATGCCAGGCAAGTGTTCTACCACTGAGCCACACCCCTGGCCCTATTTTTATATATTTATACTGTTTGGGATTCCTTCTTTGACGAGTCTACTCTTATGACTAGAAAATTCTGAAAACTATTTTATTTCCATATTGCCTCTTCTGGGATCTCCTATTAAATTTTTATGAGGTCACTTTTTAATTTTATAAGTTCTACTTCTACAGTAAAACAAGAGAGGTAAAGTAATTATCCACAGTCACAGTGACTAATTAGAAGGGGAATGATTTAAAACCAGGTCATCCAGCTCGGAGGCAGGTCTTAATCCCCTATGCCCAACAGCCACTCCATTTACCTGTTCCTTTTTCATAATTTCCAGTTCTTTTCTTGCTGCTTCTGTTAATCATCCAGGGGCTTCACAGTCCAGGGTCAGGTTTACATATTGTCTAGACTTGGAGGGACTGGGTACCAGGCAGTAGGTATAAATTTGGAGCCTCGTCACCCTCCATGGCCTCCAGGAAGCGATACCTCCGGCGGCGAGTAGCTCTGGGACAGCTGAACACCATCCTCCTTGTGGTCCAGCCCCTGCTTCGGAGACGACAGAGGCTGCAGGTTAGGGGTTTGGGGGACAGAAACTGTGCTAGGGAAGTTCAGGGTGGCTAAATCCCAACAGTATCTGCTCTCAGCCCAGCCTCACAAGAACCGAGACTTTGTCTTCTCTTCTCTTCTGTCTCAGAGACCATATTGGACTCTTTCCTGTTTCTTTCTTTCTTTTTCTTTTTTTTATTTTTAGTTGTAGATGGACACAATGCCTTTGCTTTATTTATCTATGTGGTGCTGAGGATCGAACCCAGTGCCCTGTGTGTGCAAGGCAAGCGCTCTGCCACTGAGCCATAATCCAGCTCCTTTCCTGTTTCTTATGTGGCTAGGGCAATATGGGACCCTGAGTCTACTGTCTTCCTTCTTTCCTGGAATCTCTTCCATTCCTCTGTCTCTCTCATGCGCCCCCTCTTCTCCCCCTTGTGCCTGATAACTCCAATTTGAGGGCCATAAAGCAGCTCAAAGGTCAGTGCCCACATACTGCCTCCCTCCCTGGTGCCTCCCTGGCTGAACTTTGTCCTCTGGGACCATTTCTTCCTGTCTTCCTGTCCTCTTCCCTGGGTCCTGGCAGACGGGCAGTGACACGCACGGTGAGGAGGCAGGTGAGAGCTCTGGAGGCTGGGGGCCGAGAGGAACAAACTGGCCACTTGTCAGACAACTGGCCCCTCTGGGTCTGTGATGATCCTTTTCTGGAGTCATCCAGCCTCCAGCAGGCGGGAGGAGACTGCTGATCTGGGGTGGGCCACTGGGAGGCTCATGGTGGGTCCTATGTGGGGCTCGGTGGGGAGTCAACTCTTCCTGCATCTCCCCCACAGCTTGGCCATCCACGTGGCCAGTGTGGCCGGCACAGCGGTGGGGCCTTAGAGAGAGTGTCAAGCATGGTAGGTGGCCTGGAACTGGAAAGGGACTCTTTGTGGGGGGAGAGGTCCAAGCCTGCCGAGCCTGCCATGGCTTTGGGGAGGGCAGGGAGTTAGGGGTGCTGCCAGGGGCCCTGTCCTTATGTGCCATCTAAACAGAGGACTGGGCACCCTCAGTTTCCCTCAGAGGCTCTTTTTTTTTTTTTTTTAACAACTTTTATTTTATATATTTATGTATGTATTTTGTATGTGGTGCTGAGGATCAAGCCCAGTGCCTCACGCGTGCAAGGCAAGCGCTCTACCACTGAGCCACGACCCCAGCCCTCCCTCAGAGGCTCTTGGGGGTCTATTTGAGTGTCCAGGACTAGAGTCCTTGGTCTTTGGAGGGGGTGTCTAGCATTCTGGGGGGAAGAGGGACACCAGGTCCCTCTGTGCCTTCCCTTGGTTCCTGGTATCTTGGTCCTGCCCACCAGGAGCTGGGGCGCCTGGAGATCCCAGCTGAGCTGGCCACCATGCTGAAGAAAGCAGAAGGTGAGTCTCCTTGGTGCACAAGTCCCATGACTGAGCAGTGGCTGCCGTGGCTGTCTCTCCCTGAGCTCTCTGCCAGCTTCCTGGAGATGGGGGCTGGTGGCTGATGGGGGGCAGGTTGGGTGCCAGTGTAGGGACTATACTTGTGAACCTTTGGGCTCCTCCTGTGCTCCTCTCCAGGTCACCAGGATGCCCTGGCTGGGAATATCACTGAGTCCATGCCTCCTGAGGTTCCTGCCCGGCCCAGCCTGACCCTCCCACCAGACATTGATCAATTCCCCTTCTCCAGCTTCATCTCCAGCAGCTTCCAGGTGGGCCCTAGGCCTAAGCGCTTCCTGTTGGCCCTGCTGTTCCCAGTCTTAGCCCCTGCCAGGCATGAGCTGGGCCTCCCCACCTTCTCTGCCCTCTGCAGTTTGCCGGGGCTGTGAGTGCAGCTGAACAGCTCTGAAAATATCCATTAAACCGAAATGTCTCACCGTAGAGTTATTTCCATCTGTGATGCCACACCTTAAGAACATTCAAAGCAAGGGAAACTCTCCAGGCTGTAGTGTTCAATACCAAAGCAGGATTCCAAACTGTACATGTAATAGGATCCCAATTTTGTTTAAAAACACAAAAGGGGGGATGCTGGGGTGTATATATCTATGTACAGAAGGGAAGACAAGAGAGGTTAAAAGGCTTACTCTGGTTCTTATTTTCTTTTTGATCCTTGCCCGTGCTTTCTGTACCTATGGTTCTCAGTCTAATCAAGCAGCAATCACAATGCATGTCTAAGATGTCTTTGTGCACCAGCCTCTCTCCTTCTCTCCTAGTGCATGCTCCCGTGGGGGACTGTCCTCCCACTGGTCAGCACAGAGGACGAACACTGTGTCATACTTCTTCCCTGCAGGAGCCATCCCTGCCCAGTCCAGGGCAGCTGCTGGCCAAGCCTCTGACCCAGCTGGATGGTGAAAACCCTCAACATGCTCTGGACATCAACAAGGTGGTAAGTGACACGTTGGGGAGGGGACAGTGTGGACCTTCACAGGGACAGGACAGGCACATGAGAGCCCTGTACCTCTTGCCCTGGCCTGGTGTTGTGTTGGCAGATGCTGCGGCTCCTGGGAGATGGATCCCTGCAGTCCTGGCAGGAGCAGGCCATGGGCTTGTACCTGGTGAGGCAGGGGCAGCACCGGCCGGGGCTTCGGAACGAGCTCTTCAGCCAGCTTGTGTCCCAGCTCTGGCGCAATCCCGATGAGCAATGGAGCCAGCGGGGCTGGGCCCTCATGGCCATCCTGCTCAGTGCCTTTCCCCCGAAGCCCGCCCTGCAGAAGCCACTGCTCAAGTAATGGGATCATCAGCAGGGGACCTGGTGGGCGGGGTCCCACCCTCTCCTCCACTGCAATCCGTGCTGTCCCCACAGATTCGTTTCTGACCAGGCCCCCCAGGGCATGGCGGCAGTATGCCAGCACAAGCTGCTGGGAGCCCTGGAGCAGACACCGCTGGCCCCTGGGGCTGCACGGGCCCACCCCCCAACCCAGCTCGAGTGGAAGGCAGGATGGCGGAGGGGCCGCATGGCGCTGGACGTCTTCACCTTCAACGGTGATGGCCCCCTCCGGAGAGGCCTCCCCAGGACCCGTGGAGCCAGCCCCGCCCTCTGCCTGGCTCCCTTCCTGCCTCGGCCTTCTTGCTGGCCCCTTTGTTGCCCTGATCTCCCCTCTCCTCAGCTTTGGATCCCCCCAGGACAGTAGCCCCTTGCTGCCAGGGTGGACCCTGCTGTCCCTCACCTTTGTCCCACCTCGTCCCCTACAGAGGAGTGCTACTCAGCTGAGGTGGAGTCCTGGACCACAGGGGAACAATTTGCTGGGTGGATCCTACAGAGCAGGTATGAGGATCCGGGGTGGGTGGGGGCCATTGTGACAAGAGCTGATGGTTGTCCCCGTCCTTGTCCTCCCAGACCATTCTTCCGCCACACACCTCCTAGGACTCAGGGACTGAGGCTACTCCCCGGGGGGCAGGGACAGGGCAGGGGTTCAGTGAGGTCAGGCTGTAGATTCCAGGTGGGGAGCAGAGTGGAGGGGCTGTGCCAGAGCCTGGGGTCCAGATTCTCAGTAGGTCCAGATTCTTATCAGAGCCGCGGGGTAACGAGGAAGACTGCGGGGTGCAAATAGGAGGGCTGCCTGAGCGTCCCCGTGGGACTGGGCTCCTGCGGCCCAGCGAAGGTGCCAAGGGCTGGAAGGGCCTCCAGGCACCCTCCCCTCGCTCCCTGCCCCTGCAGGATGGCCTTCTGACTCACTGACCATCTCCCTACATGTCCCTGTTCCACCCAGAGGCCTAGATGTGCCCCCTCGTGGCTGGTCTGTGTCATTGCACTCTGGGGACGCTTGGCAGGACTTGGCTGGCTGTGACTTTGTGCTGGACCTGATTGGCCAGATGGAGGACCTGGGGGACACAGCAGGTCCCCGCAGCTACCCCATCACCCCCGCTTGCTTGTAGGTCTACCCATCACCTCTGTCCCTGGTCTGCCCTGCCCTGGCTAGTGACCCCTGCAGCCACCCTGTCACACCCTGTGGCACATAGGTACTGCTGCAGACCCAGCACTGCCCCCAGCCTCCACCCCATCCCCACAGGTTGGGTGCCACTCCCTGCCTCAGCATCCTCCTTAGCTAGACCTGCTGGTTTCTGCAGAGCCGAGAACATTCCCCCTGCCCCTGGTGTCCAGGCCCCCTCACTGCCCCCAGGCCTACCTCCAGGACCAGCCCCAGCACTGCCTAGCAGAAGCCATACAGGTAAGGCTCGCTGAGGTTAGCAGAGTGCTGGGAATAGGAATCCAGCAGCCCTAATCCTAGCTGGATGCTCCAACCTGTCCCTGCCCCACAGGGGAGACCCGGATGTCGGGGAGCCTGGACGGCTTCCTGGACCACATCTTTGAGCCTGTCCTTGCCCCAGGCCTCAGTGTGAGTGTCCCCTACATCCTAGCCCTGCCTCACCATGCTGGGGCCTCTGCTTCTCCTTCCATTTTGCCCAGGCTCTAAGCTCTGACATTGACCACTGTCCCTTCAGGATCTGGAGCAAGGCTGGGCTCTGAGCAGCCGCATGAAGGGAGGGGGTGCCATCGGGCCCATGCAGCAAGGCTACCCCATGGGTGAGTGGGGCTTGATTTCCACCCAGGGCCCCAGGCCCAGCAGCACAGGCATGCATGGCCTGGGGCCCCTAGGCAGCTGGGCAGGAATTCCAGCCAGCACCCTGGGGGCTGATGCTCTTGTTCTTCTCTGCCTGGGGCTAGAGGGAGATTCTGTGTGAGCTCAGGCAGAGAGTGACCTGGGAGGCTGTTTCTTTAGTGTACCCAGGGATGATGCAAATGCCTGGATACCAGCCAGCCATGATGCCTCCACCCATGCCCATGATGCCAGCAGTGAGCACAGTCCCTACTATGCCAGGTAAGGCTGGGGAGGGGGCTCCAGAGTCCCTTCCCAGGAGAGCTGCAGCCAGCTTTGAGATTGAAGCACAAAAGGGCCTTCCAGGAGTCCAGAGGGCACAAGGGGCCAAGGGCCTTGAGCTTGGCCCTGGCACTCACTTGCTGCCCCTGCAGCCATGATGGTGCCACCGCAGCCACAGCCGCAGCCGCAGTTCCTACTTCCCAGCCCAGACACCAGGCAGCTGGCAATCCAGCAGCAGAACTTCATCAACCAGCAGGCGCTGATCCTGGTAAGGGAGGCAGGCCCACGGGGCTGCCTGGGGGAGGATACATGTGCATGGTGGAGGCCAGGCAGGGTTCTTACCTGGCCTGTTACCCTCCCCTCAGGCCCAGCAGATGACCACCCAGGCTATGAGCCTGTCCCTAGAGCAGCAGAACCAGCAGCGCCAACGCCAAGCCCAGGGCTCTGGGGCTGCTTCCCGGGCCCCGCCCTCGACCATCACTCCCAAGCCCAAGAAGCCCCCTGTTCCCCCAGAAAAGCCAGAGTGTGACCTGGAATCAGTAGGTGCCTGCTTGAGGGTAAGGAATGAAGGCCACGTAGGCACAAGGCCTGGGGTGGGGACCAAAGATGCCAGGCTGAGACACACGGGGTGGGTGAGCACGAAGGTTTGGAAAAGAGCAGAGGGGAGGTCGCGAGTGAGATGTGTGCTGGCCAGGGCTGCAGTCACTTGTCCCTCCTTCCAGGAGGAGACCTCAGAGGAGGCTGAAGACAGGCCCCAGCATCTCAAGAGCTTTCAGCAGAAACGAGACTATTTCCAGAAGATGGGTGAGGGTGCTTAGAGTGGCAGTCCACATGGAACCCGAGCCTGGCTCGGGGAGGGGAGGGTGCTCTCTGTTCCCTGTCAATGTGGCCTGTCAGGGAGCCCTGGTGGAGCTGCTGGGCAAGTATCAGTGACAGAGAAGGCCATGTGGGGCATTTACAGGACAGCAGCAGATCAAGGTGAAGATGGTAAAGCCTCCAGCCAAGGTCCAGATCCCCCAGTGGGAGGAGACAGAGAAAGAAGAAGAGGAAACAAGAACAGGTGGGGCAGAGAGATGGGGCCTGGGGCTCCTGCACTTCTCTGCAGAGTTTAACATTCTTTCCTCTTCTTGTCAGTGCTGTCCCCTTCTTCCCCTCCTCCTCCTGTCTCAGCGAAGAGGCCACTGAAACAAGGTGCAGCCAAAGCTGCAAAAGAGGCTGAGGCTGAGCCAGCTGAGGCGGCAGGACCAGCCCAGGGTAAGGGGCCCATGGTATGCAGCTTGGACCCCGCCCCGCAGCGGCCAGAACCCAGCAGGGAAATTCGCAACATCATCCGCATGTACCAGAGCCGCCCCAGCCCTGTGCCCATGCCCGTGCAGCCAGCCAGGTCAGCTCAGGGGGCGGTGGCCAGCCTGTTTTCTCCCCAGGGAATTACCCTAGAGACTTGATGATCTCTCGCTTCTCCTACAAGGCCCCTCAAAACTTTTCTGAAGAAAAATGACCCTAAAGATGAGGCTCTGGCCAAGCTGGGGATCAACGGTACCCACTCACCCCCATCGGTGAGCCCCCTGTTCATTCTCTCCAGGGCGTGGTCTGGTTGGCTTGGGAATGCACTACTTTTGGGGTGAATTTAGCCTTGCCAATTGACCTGGCCCTTGTGCCTTCTCTGTTCCCCTCCCCAGACTCTGTCACCCAGCCTGGGGAAGAGCCCCCCACCAGCTGTTGCTCCCCGACCCAAGGCCCAGCCACGGCTTGGGCCCTCCACCTCCATCAAGGAAAAGCAGGGACCCCTTCGGGATCTGTTTAGCCCAAACCTGCCCACTGCCCAGGAACCCCCACCACCACCAGCACCCCCACTGCCTTCATCAGAGGAGCCCAGTACCTCTTTGGCAGAGCCTCATGGTAAGGAACCCATCCCCCTGGGCAGTGGGCCTCCTTGGGGCCCAGGTAGTGCTCCCAACAGCCTCTGGGGACGCCATAGCTGAAGTCATCTCTACACAGCTGAGGTCAGCTACTTGGGATTTTTTTTTTTGGTACTGGGAATTGAACCCAGGGGCACTCGACCACTGAGCCACATCCCAGCCCTATTTTGTGTTTTATGTAGAGAGAGGGTCTCACTGAGTTGCTTAGCGCCTTGCCGTTGCTGAGGCTGGCTTTGAACTCGCAATTCTTCTGTCTCAGCCTCCCTAAGTGCTGGGATTACAAGCGTGAGCCACCGCGCCCGGCTTGCTTGGGCTTTTGGACTTTGGAGCCATGGAGCCCCAGCTTCCGCATTCCCACCTGGGCAGGGCCCAGGAATGCCAAGTCTGTATGGCACTGAAGGATTGTCACAGGGTGTTGTCCAGGATGCAGACCTGACAGCTCTGGGGGGAATTCAGTGGACATGACTGACCTGGGCAGGGACACCAGATAAGTTTAGGGCCAGAAATGGAAGCACGAGATGGTGAGTTCAGGAGTAAGGCAGCTGGGGCTTGAGGGAGGCAGATTAGGACGAGAGTCCTCCCTCCCTCCCTGCACCCCTGGCCTTCTGGCCCTGGAAGCCCCTCACCTGAAGCTCTTTACTCTCCCTTGCCAGTCTTGATGGAGCCCATGGGGGACCAGGGTGTCTCCACCCAGCTCCTTGTGCCCTCTGGCAGCGTGTGTTTCTCCTATGCCAGCGCCCCCTGGAAGCTGTTCCTACGCAAGGAGGTGGGCATCAGAGTGGGGCCTTGGACTGGCCTCTTTGGGCTGGGGTGAGGTAGCAGGTATGGAGGATCCCAACTTGGGGACTCAAGCATCCTCTCCTCATGACCCCCCCTTTTCAAGGCTGGCTTTCCAAGTCTGGGCCCAGAAGGGCAGAGGTCAGCTGGGTAGGACACAGACCTGCCAATCGCTGCTCTTGCCCATCCTCCTCCAGGTGTTCTATCCGCGGGAGAACTTCAGCCATCCCTACTGCCTCCGGCTTCTCTGTGAGCAGGTGAGAGCTTGGTCCACCTGCTAGCCTGCCACATCTGCAGTCAGACAGCATCCTGCGGCCCTTAGCCCAACTCCTGGCATGGGTCAACACCAATGCGGGAGACATAATAGCAGTGGCACTTACAGGGAGCTTTTTGTGTGCCCAGCCCTGACTCTCAGAGTCCTTTACAAAGTGGAGACCATATTTAACCTAGTTTTAGCAATGAGGTCCTGGTACACAGTAGATGCTTCATAAATGGTGGTTGTTGCTTTGCCACCTATGATGCTCCCAGGGCTGTGCTTTAGCTCCCCCAAAGTGGCCTCCTTTCTCCTTCTGGCCACATTCTGTTCCTTCGAGACAGCTTGCTTCAGCTGACCCAACAGTGGCAACTAATGGGGGTGGGGCAGAGAGGCAAAGGGAAGGACAGCAGGTGACCCCGGGTGAGGGGCAGGGAGCTCCCTGGGCTGGGGAGCCCTCTGCCCCTCCCGGCTCCACCTGGGCCTCTGCTGGGCCCTCCAGCCTTTCTTCCCTGTATGTCCATGGCTGCTCTGGGATGGGTTCTGGCCTCAGGACCTGGTAGTGACCACTTGGCTCTACTCCCAGATCCTGAGGGACACCTTTGCCGAATCCTGCATTCGAATCTCTCAGGACGAGCGGCACAAGATGAAAGAACTGCTGGGTATGGGCGCAGGGACACTGGCATCAGGAAGCTGGAGAGCCAGGGGCTGGGCTGGCCTCAAGGGAGGAAGTGGTCATGGGAACCCTCTGAGATCAGGGACCTGCCTGCAGGAGACTTGGAAGTGGGCCTGGACTCCCTCGCCACTGCTGAAGACAGTGTCAAGAAGCGCATTGTGGTGGCCGCAAGGGACAACTGGGCCAATTACTTTTCCCGCATCTTCCCTGTCTCGGTCAGTGGGGCTGTGGGGAGGGCAGGTCACCCCGAGTCTGGGCTCTCTGCAGGCAGGATGAGTGCTGGGGGAGGTGTGCCGGGGAAGGACAGAGCACAGCCAGTGGCCCTGTGTAGGTCTGAGCAATGAGCGGTGCTGGGCTCCAGGAGCCTGTCCGTGACCCACCCACCTTCCTGGCAGGGTGAGAGTGGCAGCGACGTGCAGCTACTAGGCATTTCTCACCGAGGGCTGAAACTGCTCAAGGTGACCCAAGGCCCCAGCTTCCACCTGGACCAGCTGAAGACACTCTGCTCATACAGGTGAGCTGCCCTGGAGCCTGGGCTGAGAGTGGGATGACAGGATGGCCCCCAGCTCATGCCCCACCTCTGTGTAGCTTTGCTGAGGTGCTGGGTGTGGAGTGCCAGGGGAGCTCCACCCTCGAACTGTTGCTGAAGAGCGAGCAGCTAGTGCTGCACACAGCCCGGGCCGGGGCCATCAGGGCCATAGTGGATCAGTTCCTGAGTGAACTCAGGAAGGTAAGTGCAGGCCAGTTGCTGGGTCAGAGGGCAGCCTGTATCTTGTATCTTGTCCTCTCTGGCTTTCCTGGACTGGGAGTGGGGGTTTAGGCCAGGTCCCTGGAACTCCAGGGTGCTGGGTGGAGGGGGAGGCCAAGTGGAAAGAGGGCTGGGCAGGCAGGCTTACTGCTCCTGTCTCACTCACCCACCTGCCCACAGGACTCTGGCTATGCCATCGCCCTGCGTAGCTACATCACTGATGATCACAGCCTCCTAAGCTTCCACCGTGGGGACCTCATCAAGCTTTTGCCAGTGGCTGATCTAGAGCCAGGTATCCTCCAGGGAGGGCATCCTACTGGCAAAGCCTGCTGAGGGCTGGCGGGGCCAGCTGGGTGAGCCAGTCTTGGGTATGCCCTCTAGGCTGGCAGTTTGGCTCTTCCGGGGGCCGATCTGGACTCTTCCCTGCTGACATGGTGCAGCCGGCTGCTGCTCCCTACCTTCCCTCACCTGAGCAGAGGAACGGCTGGCGGCGCAAGAGTCAGCCTCAGCTGGGAGAGCCAGGTCCCACTCAGTGGGACAGGGCCTCGGAGGTGAGCAAGACGGGAGAGGCGGAGGCAAGAGCTGTCGAGTCAAGGAAGGAGAGAGTGTGATTGCGCAGGGCTGCCCGCCTCCCGTGGCCTCCGGTGGCCTGGTGGTCAGTGCTTGGTGTGTCGCTGTCCCCTCTGCCCTCTCCTGTCTTCTTTCCTTGTTTCCCCAGCAAGACTGTAACCCTCCCCTAGAAGGGACTGTACCCTAGCCCCTCTGGCTCCCACATGGCGCTTATTTCAACGCAGCCATCAAAGATTCTCAATAAACAGTCTTGAGCTTCCTGGCTTCTGTGTCACTCCTCTCGGATCTGGGACTGGGGCTGGGGCTGGGTAGGGCCTTGGGTGCAGGCTGGTGGGCATTCAGGTGGCACCAGGTTTCCTGTGCTCCCAGCGCCCCACTCACCCCTGGAGACAGGCACACAGTGATGACTCAGAGGCCACCAGCCTGCCCGCCTCGGTGGCCTATGCCTCTCTGTCCAATGGCTCCCACAACTACACCATGCAGGAATTCGCCCTGCACTACTTCCGGAAGCCTTCCACCTTGTGAGTGCCCGGGGCCAACTCTGTGCCTATCTGTCCCTGACCTTCCCAAGCCAAGGCCCCTGCCCACAACCACCTGGCCAGTGCTTGCCCACTAGACTCTCCGTAGCCTAGAACAAGGGCAGGGGAGCCAAGCCAGCAGGGCTGTCCTCTCGTATCTCCCATAGGATGGACCAGAGAGATGGCAGTGCCCAGGGGAGGGTCATAGCCAGCCTGGTGCAGTACACCAAGGTAAGGGGCCAGGTGGGGAGGAATCCGGCCAGTGTCCCTGCCCTTTGGCCAGCCTTGCTCCCAGACCCTCAGCTGAACCTCTCTTGCCAGTCTCCCATCCAGGAATCTCTCATCAGACTCAGTGACGAGGACACGAGCAAGCAGGCTGTGGCAGGTTTCCAGGGTGAGTGGGGTGGGCATCCTGGGTCCCCGGGTCGGACGCACCCGGTCCCCTTTCCTCCTTAAGCTCTACCTGGCTCCACCCCCGCCTGCCACGTCAGGGGTGCTTGCTGGTGGCTCCTGTGCCCCAGAGTCCAGCCCTGCTTATGTTCTTACCCATAGGTTGTGGGTTTTTTGGAGTTTGGGGCTGGAAGGCAATGGGTGGGTCCAGCTGACAGCTTGTGCTGTGTGGCCTTGGGCATCCACATGATTTCCCCAAGCCCATTTCTTCGCTGGTAAAGTGGACACTGCTACCCTGCCTGGCACATGGGCATTTGGAGAGTGAGGCACCCGACGGCCGGTGAAGGCCCATGTAGTGACAGCATGAACCAGGCCTGGCCCCAACCCAGCTCAACCCCTGCTCCTTATTTTGCCTGCAGTTCTGATGCAATTTATGGGGGACAAGTCTAAGCCCCGGGGCAAGGACGAGATGGATCTGCTCTATGAACTGCTAAAGGTATGAGGAGCCGTGTGCTAGAAGCTGGGCAGACACCCTGAGCCCTGAGTGCCTCTTCCTGCTCTGCCTGGACCTCCACAGGATCCCCTCCCCTTGGTTCCTGTTCCTTTCAATCACTCCGATGTATCGTGCACCCACTGGGAGCATGGCTGTGAACCCAACAGATGATGGCCCAGCAGGGGCAGTGCTGCTGTAGTGAGAAGGCTGTGACAGATCTGGAGGGGTGAGCCATGTGTATACAGGGACAGGGCATTGGGCACAAAAGCAGGGGCAACAGTCATGACAAGGGTGTGAGCCTCAGCACCCACAGGCCAGCGTGGCTGGATCTGGTGAGCAAGTGGGAGAGGGGTGTGGACAGGCAGGGGCCAGGGGTCGGGGTCACAGCAGGCCTTGTAGGCCCTGTGATGGCGTACTGGCGGGAATCACTGAAGCTTCAGTTTTGAAGACCGACTTGGCTTACATTTCCTATTCTGCTGCTGCTTGAGACTCTGAGGTTTAAGGGCAAAAGGAAGTCACTGCAATGGTCCCAGGTAAGAGGGTGCTATGTCAGCCTCAGAGGCAGCAGCAGCAGGACAAGAGGATGATTCAAAGCCCACACCCCTGCCTCAGCTTACAGTGGGTGCAAGGAGCTAGAGCAGTGACTGTCTTTGGTGAGGGGCAGGTCTGGGCTTCTGGAGGGTCCACTTTGGACATGTGAGGTCTGAAACTCAGACTTCAGATGAGGGGTCTTGGATTCAAGGGGGCACATAGGCTAGGAGCAGGCACCTGAGACCATCAGAGAGGGTTCAGAGAGATGCTCCAGGGCATCGCAGTGGTGGAGGCCAGGGAGACAGGTGGATTTGGCAAAGACGACCAACAGACCAGAGAAGCAGGTGAGGAAAGCGATTTAAAGAAGGTGACCAGTGTCAGGGAGGCCCTGGGTTCCATCCCCAGCAACACACACACACACACAGTCATACAGATGCTTCCAGCTGCGGAGACAAAGAGAGGTGACCATTGGGAGGTCACCTTGACTGGGCCCCAGCCCAGGACCATAGCAGGATTTCTTTTTGACTTCAGACTCCATGCATCCCTCGCCCTCTCACCCCATGGGCCTGCCCACTTGCCCTTCCTGTGTCCACAGCTCTGCAGCAAGGAGGACCTCAGGGATGAGATGTATTGCCAGGTCATCAAGCAGGTCACAGGACACCCCCAGCCGTGAGTGGGCACAGGGGTGGGGACCTCTGGGGAGGGCAGTGTGGTGCTGTGGTCCAGCCACCTACAGGCGAGACTGTCTGCCCTGCAGGGAGCACTGTGCTCGGGGATGGAGCTTCCTCAGTCTCCTCTCGGGCTTCTTCCCTCCATCCACCAGGCTCATGCCCTATGTGGCCAAGTTCCTGCAGGACTCAGGCCCTAGCCAAGGTGCTGGTGGGAATGGAAGGGGAAGGGGCTTTGGAGGCTGGGAACTCACTGGCTAGGGCGGGGTTTGGACACACGTGACCTCCATCATCCTGGCCCCTCTGCAGAGCTCGCCAGGACCAGCCAGGAGCACCTCCAGCGTACAGTCAAGTATGGGGGGCGTCAACGGCTGCCCCCGGCAGGCGAAATGAAGGCTTTCTTGGTACTGGGGGTGGACGGAGGCCTTTTGTGACTTCCTTGGGGTAGAGGGCAGCATGGGACTGCTGGTGACTCACCCTACATCCTGCTTCGACAGAAAGGGCAAGCAATCCGCCTGCTTGTGGTCCACCTGCCTGGGGGCGTGGACTACAGGACAAACAGCCACATGTTCACGGTGAGCAGGGGTGGCCACGGGAAGAGGCCTGGGCCTCAGCGCTGGGCTCCCAGCCTCCTTCCCCATCATCAGGGTTCCATCACCATGCACAGGTGGCAGGAGAAGTGCTGGAGGAGCTGTGTGGGCAGATGGGCATCAGGGACCCCCAGGAGGTGGAGGAATTTGCCCTCTTCCTCATCAAAGGGGAAGGTGAGACCAGGGAGAAATGGGAAGAGCGGCCAGGCTGGGTCTGGAGGGAAGCCTCACCTGGGGGCCATTCTGCTACCCATAGGGAGGTGGCTTCTGTGCTGGGGTTGCAGGGTGGGCTGTAGGCAGCTCTCACCTGGGTCCCCATGCAGGTGAGCTGGTTCGGCCCCTGTGGCCCCGTGAGTACCTCCACAATGTGATGGTGCACCAGGATGTGAGCCTGCACAGCCGGCGGCTGGGCTGGGAGACCCCCCTACATTTTGATCATCCTACCTACATTGACACCCACTACAGCCAGGTCAGCCCCTGCCCCTGGGGCTGCTGTGCAGTGCAGCAGCAGCTTGAGGGTAGAGTCTTCCTGGGCAATGTCTAGGGCCCCTCTCCATGAGGATCTGGGTCTGTGGCAGCTGGAAGGGATGCTGGCAGACCAAATTTGAGCACTGGGAGCTTCAGGCTGTCCCCTCATGGCCGTTCCCCCAGGTGCTACGGGACTACCTACAGGGGAAGCTGATGGCCAGCGCCCAGGCAGAACCTCAACTTGCCCGGCTGGCTGCCCTTCAGCACCTTGGCAGGGCCAGCAAGAGCCCTCCCTCAGAGTGCGTGAGCTTGGCCCTCACAACTCCTCAGCACCAGCCTGAGCCTCTCCTCCAGACCCTACCCCACTCCCTCTTCCAAGGCCATGGTCACTCCAATAACCCTTCCTGACAGATTGACCTGGAACAGCCAAGGCAGTGGACATCTGTCCTCTCTACCCCACCCCAAGCTTCTGCAGGGTGGGGCCCTCATCTCATTCATGGGCACAGATGCTTTGGCTTACCCACAGTAGGCACCATTACCTGGCACCATATGCCCAGCCCCACTCCAGGTGGTCAATGGTGATGGGCCTAACTGACCCCAACTCTGTATCCCAGGCAGGACCTGCTGGCTTACATACCGAAGCCACTCCACTGGAAGGTGAACAAGGCGAACATACACAGTTTGATGGGCCAGGAGCTCAGGCAGCTACAAGGACACAGCTCCCAGGAAGCACAGATCAGCTTCATTGGTGGGTCTGGTGCAAGGGGGGCTGTAGGGTGGAGGCTAGAGGGTCCTGCCTGCCCTCACCTGCCCTGGGGAACAAAGCAGGGCAGGCTCCTGGCCCCTGAAGTCAGAACTCTTGCCCTGGACCTCTCCACCCACAGAGGCCACGAGTCAGCTGCCCCTCTTCGGCTATACTGTGTATGTAATACTTCGAGTGAGCAACCTGGTCCTCCCAGGACCTGCCCTCCTGGGGCTCAACCGCAGGCACCTCATCCTCATGGACTCCAGCTCCCAGGTGAGCAAAGCTCCTGCTCTGGTGCTGGCCCAGGACCCTAGGGCCATTCCTCTCCCACCATGGATTGAAGTCCCACCCCAGAAGAGCCAAGCTCTGCTGTTTCTGCTATCCCCAGAAACTGTGCTGCTCCATAGCCTTGAAAGACCTGCAGCGGCTTCGCTTGCTGAGCCCCCTGAAGGAGGAAGGGCCCCCTGGCCTGGAACTCAACTATGGCTCGGCCGACAGCCCCCAGACCATCTGGTTGGAGCTGCCGCAGGTGAGTGGCCAGGGCTTCAGGCACCCCTGGGAAGGAAGATGAGTGCCTCCAACCAGCCCTGTGTACAGTAGGGCCTGGGCCTGGGCCAGTACCCACTGCTCAGCAGTGCTGTGGGCAGGGGCAGAGATGGGGGCTGGCTGGGGAGCCCCATGCTGACATGCCTCTGCCTGAGCAGGCACAGGAGCTACAGAACACCATCATCTTCCTGCTGGACGACAGCACATCTTCAACTTAGTGGCCTGGCCTCAACTGAGGGCCTGGAGTGGGGCAGGGGAGGCAGTAGCCTCTGCCTGGCCCTGGTCTCTTCCAGATAGTCTGCCTTATAGGTCATTCTGGTTTGGACTTCATCACTTGGCTCTGCTCTGGAACCTGCCACAGCACAGCCTGGTTGGCCCAGGTGGAGGCTGAGGCAGGGGATACCACAGTGACTACAACTGGGAACAAAAGTAGACCCATTCCCCCCAGGGTGGGCTTGGGCTGGGTGGGGGGAGGGAAGGGCTGCAGGAACTCAGTCCAGGCATCTGATGTTGCCCAGCCTGGGGGAGATGCCCACCTTGCTCCAGGTGCCCACCCAGGCCCAATGTCAGCATGAACCCAGGCCTGGGAGCAGCGGCTGCTGAGGAAATAAAACTCCTGAAAGAAGGGCTGTGTGTGCACGTACCATGTGCCAGAAAACGGACTTTATTCTTCTTGTCAACATCTCAGCTGAACAGGGTGGGGCCTTGCAGCTGCCCTCTCCCTATAGCTCTGTACCTGGCATCTCAAGGGAAGGGGGTATGGAAGACCTGAGAGCGCCCAATACCTTGGAGAGGAGGGCCTCACTCCTGGCTGAGACCACCCCCCCGCCCGTTAAGCACAAGACAGACGGCCCTTCCTTCTTCTCTTAACCTGGTAGCAGTCACACCACCCTCCCCTTTTGCCCTGGGGATCTGCCCTAGAAAACCCATGAGGGTCAGGAGAGGCAAGGAAGTTCTGAGAAAGGCCACAAGCAGGCAGAAAGGTGGGCCAACCTCTGGCCTCTGACTAGATTTGGGAGGGTCTGGGGCCATCTCCAAAGCGAGGCGTGGTTAGAAGTGGGAATGATCCCAAGAAAGATGGTGCCCCAGGCATCAGCAGGCTGGCCCAGCTGCCCAATTCTGGGTGAGGCCCAGGCTGGTCCATGATGGAGTCTGGGGAGAATGCTGGCCCTGTCCAGCCAGTGGTGCTCATGTCTGTGGGCCACACAGGCTGTGCCAGTCAGCTTCACTCTCGCACCGGGTGTGCCCATGGAAAAACTGCTTGATGAGGCTCTGGGCCTCTTCCTTCACTGCAGATTTGGGGCAGGGGTATGTAAGGAGTAAGGCCCACGCTCCTCCTCACAGAACCCCTGCGCCACCTCCTGCCTGACACTGCCCATGCTGGTGCTCACCGCTCCTTCCAGGAAAGGTCCTCTGGATCAGCAAGTGCGAGAGGTGGCGGGCAAAGCCTTTGAACAACTCCTAGAGGGCAGAGGGGGGCAGAGCAGGAACCTGCACCGACCCTGGAGCCACCCACAGCCATGACCAAAGGCAAGGCAGGCCCAGGGAGGGCAGACACTGGTTTCGGCAGCAGGCTTAGCCTGCTCTGCCCTACTTCATTCCGGGGCACCCACCCCTGCCACCCACTGCACCCAAAGTAGCCCAGGCCTGGAGAGGGCAAAGCCCCCCTTCTCACTCTACCTTGGATGCAAACTTGCCGTCCTTGTAGAAGGGGGTCAGGTACCTGACCACAACATCTGCAGCCTCCTTCAAGGAGGTGCCAGAAGCTGAGAGCTGGCACGGGTCTTGGGCCACGGCATTCAAGGTGCCCTGCTCACTGGCCAAGGCACTGCCCCTGACCTCTGCTAAGATGGAGGGCTTGGCTGGGGGGCGAGGCCTCTTCTGAGCCCGACTGTCTGGGTTCTCCTGGACAGGACAAGTCAGTGGTCATTCTTGGGTTCCCTTTTACTGGTTCCTGCCCCTCCTTCTGGAAGATTATGCCTTAGCACCAGGTGGCTCCCTCTAGCCTGTCCCATCTGCCCCTAGGGCATTTATAAGAGGCTCTCCTCTTATAAATGGCTCTTGGGGCCAATGGGTAATGATTTTCCTGAACCCCTGACCAGAGCAGAGGAGCTCCTGGCCCTGTCCACAGGCCTCCTCCCTCCCCCGTGCTTACTCCCTGATGATACCTGCTGCGATCTGGGCCGCTTGCCCATCTGTGTCTTCTTTGGCGGGGTGAGCTGGGCTTCAGGGAACCCCCCGTCTTTGAGAGGGCAGGCACTGGCCGGAGGGAAGAGCAACATCAGAGCTCAAGGGCCAGCTGCCCATCAGCCCAGCAGAGCCACCAGAGCTTCAGAGGCCAGTTAGCAGAGAGGATACTGCCAGGCAGATTCCAGAGGACTATGACTTACTGTGCCCTCACCTTGGCCCCTCACTGGGACACGCCTCAGTCTGAGGAGGGGCCGTCAAATACCCCTGAAGTCCATCTTCTTCCTCTGTGCACTTCTCTGGGGCCATCAGGGGTCCCTGCATTCTCCCACAGGAGGGGCTGGCACCATCTGCCCTTGGGGCTGCGGCGAGTGGAGGTGGGCTTTCTGCCCTTTGACAGAGGAAGCGGGCGATATTCTGGGAATCCTTGTGGGCTGCTACGGCCAGGAGCTGCTGCTTCTTGCTGGCCCTGGCCTTGGTGACTGAACTGCTCCTGGAAGAGCCTTTCACCTTCTCAGGGGAGGGCCCCGCACAGTGAACACTACCTCCAGGGGCCTCTCCTTTGGGCCCAGGGAGGGACTCACTCACATCCTTATCCTGGAGGCCAGAGGGCTGGCTGGGGGGTTCTCGGTCATCTCCCCGCTCAGGCTGGGGTACTCGCTCCTGAGTCCGAGACTTCCCCATCAGCTCAGTGGCTGTCTGGAATGGGCAGGAGCCTTTGGGGAAGCCAGCTCCCACCCTCTTGGTTTTGAGCTGTGAGGAGGAAGAGGGAAGGCTCAGACCCCTTGGTCCCCTGGAGGGCGTTTGTTGACCACTCCAAGCTATGGCTGTGTTGGGGTGGGGCTCTCGAAAGTGTGGGAGTTGCACAGGACATCATTTGCGATGTCTTCTCCCAGGCTGATGGGAGAAGAGACTGCAGTTGGCAAAAGCACAGCTGGCAGAGCAGAGGTGTTCCAGGGGACCCAGGGCCAAGGCTGTGGCACCAGGAGAGGGCGAGAGGATGTGCCCTACCTAAAGGCAAAGAAGCAGGGCCTTTCTTGGACCCAGATTTAGGGTGGAAACCAGGATGCCACTCACCGAGTACACATGGGAGGCTGGTGGGATGTCATACTCATTGGGCTCTGGGGGCTCAGCCTGGGCACTGCGGCTCTTGGCACCACCTCCCATGTCATAGAGCTGCCCATCCTTGGAGGCTCTGTGGATCTCAGCTACCTGGGCAGGGATAGGCAGGGAGGCCATGGCACCTACAGTCTCCTCCTATAGTCCCAGCCCAAGTCCGCCTTTCCCTCGAGGTACAAGAAGGAACTGGAAGCCGGGCGCAGTGGCGCACGCCTATAATCCCAGCACTTTGGGAGGCTGAGACAGGAGAATTGCGAGTTCAAAGCAATTTGAACAATGGCGAGGTGCTAAGCAACTCAGTGAGACCCTGTCTCTACATAAAACACAAAATAGGGCTGGGGATGTGGCTCAGTGGTCGAGTGCCCTTGAGTTCAATCCCCTGGTACCAAAAATAAATTAATTTTAAAAAAAGGAGGAACTGGACACTGGACAACTTGCAGTCCTCACAGGGTTGCAAGTTGAAACATCTCCAGCTGGCTCAGAAAGACAGGCTCTCCTCTCATAAATGGCTCTTGGGGCCAATGGGCTAGCAGATCGTCTACCCTTTCCTACCCTGAGCCAATGAATGTGCCCTGCCCCCTGCCCTGGGCCCACCTTCCTCAGCACGCTGGCCTTGTACAGGTTGGCCATCTTGGCATTCTGGAATGTCTCATGTTCTAGCTGCACGGCCTGGGCCTGGAGGTCTGTTCTGTGGGTAGGAAATGGGCACAAGGAAGCTGGTGGGCCCAAGACCTCCCTGTGGACCTCCTGCTGGACCCTACACAGAGACTGCAGGGTACCTTCTGGACCTGGTAGGATGGGCACGGGGATTCCAACCATGATTTTCTGAGTACCCTGTGGCTTACAGTTCTTGCTACGGGCTGCCACTAAGTGTGGCCACGCCAGCCCCCTGGTGGGGCTATAGGGACTGATGACCCTGAAGTAGGGCAGGTGCAGGGAGGGGCTGCCCAAACAAGCCTGGGGGCGGGGTTCCTGCAGTCTCCTGAGAAATAGGTGCTCAGATCTCCTTGGTCCCCAAGGCTGCCTCTTGCTCTGGCCCCACCGATCTCAGGACACTCACCCATCACTGGACCCTGTGGCTTGGCGGTTGCTGCTCAGAGCCTCCTCCAGGAGACCCAGGCAGTGCTCACGGGCCTGCAAGGAGAGGGGAGTCGTCACCTAGCCTCAGGGTGGGGGAGAGTGCTGGGGCAGGGGAGGACCTGCCCTTTTCTTACCTTCACAGTGAGCCTGGGGATCTTCCTGCTAGAAGCCTCTTTAAGGGGACAATCTTCATCTGGGGAGAGGAGGGATGGGTTCTTCCACTCAAATTCCTGCTCTCTGGAGTCCCCGAAGACCCCAATAACACAACCACCATCTCCAAACCCAGAGCACAGCCCATAAGCCCCTGGAAACATTTCTGTACCAACCTGGGGGTATGAATTCTTCTATCTTGGGGTCTTTGCCCTGGAAGATGGCATGAAGGGCCTATGAGGTATCCTGCCCCATTGCAGGACAGTCCCACCCAGGGCCAGGGAAGAGTGTGAGAGGGTGTAGAAGGGACCACCTGGGATGTGGCATGGGTCACCGAGTCGCTGCTGAGCCCCCGCCCCCTTCACCTTGCGCAGGCTCATCTGCTTCTGATAGAAGAGACTCCATTCCCGCTTGTGGGCCTCGTCTCTGCCCTCATCACCACTGCCTCCCGAACCTTCATCGTACCTAGGGCACAGGCTGGGTGTGAGGTCCAGGGCTCTGTCCTTCCCACTCATGCTGCTGGTGGGACAATGATGTCCCTGATGCCCTGGTAGCCTGGGGCAACACTGAGGCCTAGGCCCCAGGCTGGCCCACAGGGCAGGAGGGACACTACAGCACCGTGCTACCTCGTCTGGCCTTAGCACCAGGAGAATGACAGACTATTTCCAATGGGTTGGACACCTCTGGCTTCATGGCCCCTGACCTGCTGAAGCCCCCGTAGCCCCTGCGGCCTCCTTCATACAGCTCAGGGTCAAAGCCATTCCCCTGGGAGGGCCCGATGCAGGTCCTGCTCCAACTGCTGCTGTGCTCCAAGGCGTCCAGCTGCTTCCGCACAGCCGCAGGGTTCTGGCAATAGTCGCAGCCTTTGATGCAGACAGGCGGAGCATCCCCAAAGTACTTGGCAATGGCAGCGTGGCGGCACCTGGAGCAGGTGAGCAGAAGAGGTGAGGGACGAGGGACCCAGGCAAGTCAGCAATGCTCACCCCAGCTCCAAATACTGGCTGAGTGTCGCTGTCTGGCACCACATGTGGCATCTCACACATCCCACCCCACAGGGGCCTCACAAGGCATACTTTGACTCTGCCCATTGTATAGCTGGAGACAGTGAGGGGAAGGAGCTTTTCCATGGTCATATTATACAGGATGTATCCCCAGGAGCAAGGATATGAGCCCCCTTCTGTCTGATTACTCCTCTAGGCCCTGGGACCTCCTCCTCTGACAGTGGGTGCCCTGGGAAGAGTTTAAGCTCTGGTATAGAAGCTGGCTCTGCCACCAAGGCTGTGTCCCTGGGCAAAATATCACCTCTGAAATCTACAGGTTCTCAATAAAACGGTGCAGCAGGATGCTGGCCTCAGGCTGTGTGAGGACCAAGAAGGGATGCTTGGAGGGGCATTATGATATAATATTACTTCCTGCTCTTCTCTGGGTTGGAAGAGGGAGGGAATAGAGAGCCCTACCCCAGCCTCAACACTCTGCTCTGCTTGTTTCTTGATAACCTCTTCCTTGTGGGCCCTGATAAGCCTTTGTCCCAGCCTGTCCAGGCTGAGGCTAGGAGGCTGCACAAAGCACAACCACCCAGGAGACAGCTAGCAAGCAGATGGTTCTGAGGGCTGACACTGTACCTACTCACTGGTGAGCACTCAGCTGAGGAGAAGAGGCTTCACTGGAGTCCCCCTCTCACCCCCTCTGCCTTGACCCTGTCATGGCCTTCTTAGGGTAACTGCCCAGCTGTGAGTAGACAGCAGCCTCTATCTGGCCCATAAGGCCTGTTTCTGCTCCAATCCCCAGGCTGAGACCCCACCAACCCTCAGGCAGGTGCAGAGGCCCTGGAAGAGACCACAGCTTTATCAGGGGTAGTGACAATAGCCATTCATGCCATTGAGAATGTAACACAGGGTAGAGGAGTCCAAAAGGGCATGCTGGAGCAGAGGCAGGGCTGCCTGGGGCACCAATCCCAGGGACAAGAATAGCCGGCGCCAACTGTTCTAACCAGAGAACTCTTCTCAGAGAGCAGTCTCAAGGGACAAAAGCTGACTGTGACCAGCCCCCAAAGCAGTAGTTTCTGGTCACCCTCTAGCCAAGAGGACACAGCTCTGAAGCTGGACAGGAGTGGTCAGACAGCAGAGGTAGCCACCAGAGGGCGCTCTCACACCCACTCCTGCCAGCCCTGGATAAATGGGACAAATATTACCTCCACTTGAGTCCCTTGTCTATGTAGTGATCGCCTGTCTGGCCTCTGGGTGGCTCTGGCATCCAAGTGGTGTGGCCACACGGTTGGCCTCCTCCCTACCCCCCAAGCTCTGACTCACTGGGGTTTTGTGTTTAGATTCAAAGAGCTCCATTGACCGTGGGGCTGGGGTCAGTTTCTCTCCCAGCAGACTGGTCTGCTGGATGGCACGACCAGCCAAATGTCAAAGGGCCTAGCCATTGGGCTCTGGAGCCAATCCCTGACAGCTGGGCCAGGACTGTGGGGACAGCCAAGCAGAAAGAAACCAGCAGTATCCTTCCTCTTAGGAAGAAGAGCACGATGTCCTTCACAAGGCAAGCAGACCACTCCTAGGACACTAGGATTCCCAAAGACTTCCCAAGACACATCTGGATGTTGAGTGGCCTGCTGGTAACGCCTGCCTACTTGTTGGGGTAGCCCAGCAGCCCCTCACTATTTACTTTCCTGGGAGAGGTCAAAGAGAGGAACAGTAGCTCAAGGGACAGATTGGGGTGGGTTGGGGCTACAGACCCAAAAGACACTCCTGAAGGTGGGAGTGGCGAGCCCAAGGGCAGGGAAAGCTGCTTCACCCTCTTTCCCTGAGGGCTCAGGATGAGCCCCTGGAGTCATCTACTCAGAACCAGAGTCCACTGCCTGTCATCAGCCACCCAGGCCCAGCCCATGGCAAGAGGGAGGGGAGAGGAGGAGAAGGAGGGGAGGATCCCAAAGCCCACTTCTCCAGCAGGGAAAGACACGGAGCAGAAGTTGCAGGACAAGCTCCAGCGAGGGCTCCCTCTGGCTCCCCCTCTCGACGGTAATTTGACACTTGCATCTCCAGGACGACCAACAACAAAAAAGCCGAGGCTGGGACAGCAGCTGGCTGTCAGCCGCGAGGAGGAGCTCCGGGCTCTAGGAGCTCGTGCTGAGAGGTGCCCAGGGGAACTGCTGCGGGCCAGGAAGCGGTGTGCGCGAAGGAGATAAGCCGTGGTGGCCAGGGGCCCAAGAGAGGCACGCGGTCGCTCTGCTCCGGGCACCCTTTCTTGCCTCCTCAACACCTGAGCTCCAGGTAAGTGGTGCTGGCCACAGATAAGGGGGGGGGAAGGAAGGTAACGGAACAGCCAGGGTCTCCTGCCTGGGGGTGAGGGGCCACATCTACCACGAACAGGGAGAGGAAGGTCTTGGAATGCGCCTGGCTACCTCCTCACAGGGAAGTCTAATGTCTCCCATGCACACCTGGGCTCTCCCTTTCCCTGGGACCTCTGTGAGGGGAGGGTGGGGGACTCTGCCCCAGTGCTGCCCTGCCGCCTGCGGTGCAGCACAGGGCGGAGGCCTGCTTACTCTGCAAGTCAGTTTAAGCTTTTTCTATTCAGTGGGCTTTAGAGAGGGATTTGGCTGCCCTGCCACGCACGCCTGCTGAGCCCCCGCTTTTCCCAGGATTAGGCTCAAGTCCTCCCATCCCTGGGTTCCCTTTAGTGGAGGAGGCACAGGGAAGGCCATGTACAGCCACTTCACAGCCCCGGGGGGATGCGGCAGGACCTAGAGCAGCTCTGCCCACCTGTGTCCTGGACAAGAACAGCAGCTGCCATCTCCTTTGGAGGTTTGGCCCACTCAATATCAGATGTTCCCAGCGAGGGCTTGACCTAGGAAGGTGTTCCTGGGTCCACTTAGATGCCCAGAAGCCCCCAGATCTCCTTCTGGCAAGAAGTTCTGAACACTGAACCAGGGCCATGCACATCCGATTCTAAACTCAGGGTTAGGTTAGGAGATGGTTACGAAAGGTGTGAGGCTGGGGAGGGACCCCGGGTATTCAGGTCTCTGCTGCACCACTGAGATGCTGTGACCTTGAGACAGACCTCTGGTTTTCAGGCAGCACTGGCACAGCCCTCCTGGGAAGGGCTCCGTGAGCAAGGCTGCTTGCCCCTCCTGCTCCCCTGTCCTCATGTCAGGGCTGGAGTCCCCCACACCCCCAGACTGTTCTTCCCAAAGCAAACAAGCTGGTATCTAGCAAGAAGAAAAACAATCCAGGAAAAAGTGGAAAGCAAAGATGAGTTCAAGTGTCCTGGGCTTGAGAGAGGCCATGGGCTTTGCCTAGGTTGGTGGCTGGAAACATGTGGCAAAGGGAAGGGACTTGATGGAGGCGGGGTGTACCTGAGGCAGCGGGTCAGGTCAGAGAAGGGAAGGGCACAGTGGTGAGGTGTGTCTTATCTGTGAGACATCCCAGCAGGCAGGTGCCCTACATCCACTGGACACAGGTAAACAGCAGTCCAAGCAGGGACGGAAGGGGGATGGCAGGAAGTCCTCCTCCTGTCCTGGGAAGCTCCAGGGCTGGGGCAATGAGATTTCCAAAGGTTCAAGCACCTACATACTATTTCAAGTCAGAGCCAGGGTTGAATGTGGAGCACAGTGTACAACAGGCGTCTCCACCCTGCTGGCCTCTGGCCCCACAAATCTCCCACAACTGTTGGTCATTTCTCATTGGAGCTGCTTCTCAAACAGGATCATGTCCCGCAGGGCAAGGTTGGCTGAAACTCACCATGACGAAACAAAAAGGGCAGGGCAGAAGCCCCTGAAGGCCTGTGTCTTAGAGCCCACTGTATTTATCAGGCACCAACATGCTGCCTGTGCTCTTCTATGTGCGGAGCCTGGAGTTGGACTTCAGTTTTGTGAGGAGGAAACAGCCAAGCCCTGCTACCAAGTGGCAGCTGTCTGGCCTGCAGGATGCCCGTCTGCTCCATGGCAAGGCTCTCTCTGCCAGGAGATGCCACACAAGGGCATGTTGCCAAGTCCCTCCAGTGTTGCCAGCCTCCCTCTCTATCCTGCTGGCTATGTCCCTCCAATGGCTGCACCTGGCCAGGGAGTTCCCTCCAGAGGCTCTAAGAAGGGCTACTCTGGATGCCTGGGCAACACAAGGACCCAGGGAAAGCCACCACTTGCTCTACCTGTCCCTCAGGAACCTCAGAGGATTCTAAGGATGCTCTGACCGAGGCACTAACATGCATGGGGGTCAGAGGGGCTCTAGTTCCTCTGGTTCTCAGGCAGGAAGTACAGTTAAAGGTGTTTGGTGAATCTGGGATAGAAAGACTAAGAAAATACAGAATTTTCGACTCTACTTGGCCTCCCTGCCTTCTTCCCCCAAACCTAGGAGAGTAAAGAGGCAAGAGGGGCCAGTCCCAGGGCTCCTGCACTCCCCTGGCCACAGCTGGGAACATATGCAGCTCCCTCCAAGGCAATGGCTGGGACACATGCCACAGGGTCACCTGACGGCTGCTGGTTATATTGGGCACCAGGCATCAGGGACTCTTGGCCTTACTTTAAATAGCCCGCTGGAAAGAGGCCTGGGAGCCCACTGGAATGCGCCTCTTTCCTCTTTAAAAACAAGACCCCTCAGCTTGCCCCTGTCACTCTCCTGCCTCTTTCCTGATGGGCCTGTTCTGCTCAGTCACAGGTCTAAGCTTGAAAGGACAAATATCAACTGCCAAACAAAGAGTGTTCCAGGTTTTTAGGGGAGAACAACCATGCCCAACAGTCCCACTTCCATGCACAGTGCAGATGGAATCCCATGGACAACCCCGGGTCAGGCTGCTGAGTGAGGCTGGCCAAGGCCGGCTGGCTAATTCAGCTCCCAATTGGCAGTCTAGAGAAGCCCTAGGTGCCATCCACGTGGGTGGCCCACCGATGGTGTGGACCGACCTCTTCCAGAGTGGGGACCAGGCCCTCTAGGCATGAGTCTGCACCTTTCCAACTTCCTAAGCCCTGGAGGACTCCACCTTTGCAGCCCAAGCTCTGATCAACAAACTCTGCCTTCCCTGCAGGGAAGGTTCCGCCTCATTGTCCCTCCCTGCCCTGAGTTCTGACTCTCAGATGGACCCAGAATTCCCACACCACTCCTCGCTCACTAACGGCCATCTCTCCCCTCCCCCACAGCCTCTCCCAGGGTCTTTGGGTGTGGCACAGAAGCAAGAAAGCTCTCCCTACCCACCCACCTCCTGCCCAGTTCCTCTTTTAAGGAGTGTCTCCATTGGGCTACATTAGCCCATGTGGGCACAGTGCCAATCAGGTTGAAAAGCCAGGCCAAGTACAGAAGAGGGAGGGGAGGAAAGCAGTATCACTTCTGAGCCATGTGCAAATTACCCCTTTAAGGGCGAGACCCATGGAAACCTGAGCAGTGGGGATGGCCCGGAGGTCCTAGAGCGGAGGACCCACCATCCTGTGCAAGCCTGTCCCACCTGGTCAGAGGAGGGCCTCATTTGGTCTGAGCAGAGGGAATGGTACTGTGCTCAGATCAACACAAAGATCTGTCCCTTTGGTGATAAGTAGTACGTGTGCTCTCAAGAAGCCTGGTATGCCTCAGCTTGAAGGTGACATGCTTGTAAAGTTAGAGCTTCAAGCCCACAAGAGCAGGGCTGGCGGTGCACAGCCCAGGGGCTGCTAGGTGGGTGGTGTCTTCACTGGACTGCTGCTGTGCTGGCCTAGCTTTCTGTTTGTTTGTTTTTTTTTTTTTTTTTTTTGGTACCGGGGATTGAACTCAGGGGCACTCGACCCCTGAGCCACATCCCCAGCCCTATTTTGTGTTTTTATGTAGAGACAGGGTCTCACTGAGTTGCTTAGCACCTCGCCCTTGCTGAGGCTGGCTTTGAACTCGCGATTCTCCTGTCTCAGCCTCCCTAAGTGCTGGGATTACAAGCGTGAGCCACCGCGCCCGGCTCTGGCCTAGCTTTCTGCTCAAAGCCTGATATGGGCTCTCAGTGACAGGGCATGGGGCAGGAGGAGGAGCACTGGCTGGGCCCTGTCCAGTGGTGACCGCAGAGGTCGCGAACCTCTCAGGTTGCTCCACATACAAAAGCAAAGAGGTGGGAGCAGATGACCAGCAGCAGCCCAGGATCCTGGCGACTTCTTAGTGTGCACTGGGCTCTGATCTCCTGTGCAGAAACATGCCAGCCCTGAGGTGAGGCATGAGAGAAGCTGGGGACGTAACTCCGAGAACCTCACACTTCTGAAAGGAAGTCACTTTTCCAGGGAGCCATCATCTGCCTGCTACAGCCCCCCTCCCCCACACTGTCACTAAAACACAAGTCTCCTTGCCCAGCTTCCAGACACACCAGAAACATCCCAGAGTAAAGGACAGATGATGCTCCTGAAAGGCGTTTGGGCGAGGGCCAGTTCACAGTGCATGGAGGGCCAGCTTCAAAGCCAGGGAGACCTGCGGCTGCCTCACACACACCACGTACGGCTGGAGGGCCAGGCCCCAGCAGCTGGAAAGGTGGGCATCTTATCCCTGTGGCAATGCAGAGATGAAGGGACCTATCCATGGCACAAGAGGAAAAGGGAAGGTGGGATGATTAAGAGGGGCAGCTGGAAAAACTAGAAAAGTTACTGCAGAGAGGGGATATTCACACCAGCTGCCACCAAGTTCCTGATGGACTGTGCAGGGGAAGAGGGGCAGCTGGGTTTCAAGTGACCACAAGTGGGACTCACTGGAGGAGGGCAGGGGCCTGACCTTCTGTGAGGGGGCAGGCTGCTCTAGCAGGTAGGTCCTTGCCATCAGGTGCTCAATAGGAGGGCCGCAAGCCAAATGCAGGCAGAGCACCTGGTCAGATGGCTCAGTTTCAAACCTGCCTCCAGGCAGCAGCACTGGGAGTGAGCAGCCTGGCAGCTGGGAGAAACACAGGAGAGGCGCTGCCTGCCTGTTTGAGACCAGGAGCAGGTGGCAATCAGTAAAGCCAAAGGTCTACACAAGCCCCTGGCCACCTGGTCTACCATCCCAAGCCCAGGATTAAAGCAACTGTCTTGGTGAACCAGTTTAAGCTGGGCTGGCAAAGGTTGTCCCTGGTCCTTCTCTAAAGAGGCTCTGGCTCCCTTTTCCCACAGGAGAGGTAGAAGGGGAAAGAATCCCTGATGCACAATAGACCTCAACTCAGATTGGACCTGGACACTCCCTTGGGCCTCTTGGGAACCCTGGACAGGAAGAGGCTCTCCGGGGTAGGGGTGATGGAGAGGCCTCTCTGGTCAGGCCAGAAGAACAGATCCAAGCCAGCAGGGAAGTCCTGATCCCATTCAGAGAGGACCCTTTCTCTGGTGAAAACTGAGCAGCACAGTGCTATCACTTCCCCTCACAACAGAACAATGTACCAGCAGAGAACTAAGGCTGCTGGGAGTGGGGGGGTCCAGGCGACTTGGCTTTATATCCTCCAGACCTCCTCCCATCAGTGTTCACTACCGCTGACCCCAGCCAGAACCCCCATGAACATGTCCTCCTGCCTGGCATGTGATGAAAGGCAAGCACAGGTTGGAATCCTGAGGTCTATCTCCCCATCCAAGGGCATCGAGGGAGGTGTCCAAGTCCCAAAAGACCCAGGGGCTGACAGGGGAGCTGTGCCAACCAAAGCATCCTGGCCAAGCCCAGATGTAGTGTCTCAAGGCAAAGGAATGTACAACAAAGTTGCTCCACCTTGTGGACAGAAATCTTCACCAACCTAGGCCTTGGCTGGGCTGGCAGCCCCCCAAAGCAGGCTCCTCATGTCACTCATCTGCACTGTCCCTGGCCCAGAGCCGTGCTGGCCAGGTAAGGGCTGAGGATGGCCACTGAGTGGGCCCCACCAACTCCCTGCTTCCTTCAGAAGCCACCAGGGGCACAGGGGTAAGACCTGACAAACTTGTTCTGCAGGCTGCAGTGGGAGAGAGGGTGGCTTGCTGGTGCTGCCTCAGTGTGCAGCCAGCCCCGTGGGGACTCCAGGCGCACTGTCTCTGCCTCAGCACAGCCTGCAGGAGCCCCAGCAGGAGCTGGCGCAGCATGGCGGCGCCCAACTTTGTGCAGGAGATACACTCTGTGGGTGAGAGACTGTTGAGGAAGCTGCGAGGGCTGCCCCAGGCTGAGCCCGTGGAGCTTGTGGCCTTCTCCATCCTCGTCCTCTTTACAGGCAAGTGTGGGCACTCAGCTCCTCCCAGCATCTGGGAGAGACCAGAGCATGGTGCTGGCTGGAGGGCTGGTGGGGGTGGCGAGTGTCCCCAGATGAGGAAAAGCAGTTGCCCCTGGGGGAAGCCAAGGGATTTCCCCATATCCTCTAACATTGCCCAAGTGATGGGCAATGCTGGGCAGTAGTGGGAACTGGGCCCAGGGGCACTGTCAGGTTTCAACCCAGAGATGAAGGGAGCTAAGCGTGGGCAGTGGAGGAGACAACGGGAAGGAGGTCAAGGCCTGGGGTCAGCAGGAGGACGGTCAACATCCCCCATCAGACCCTCAGGGCTTTTGGACTGCTAAACCAGACCTGGGGAGCCCTAGCATGGCTCTGAGGGCTCCTCTGGAAGGAGAGTGGGCACCCTTGCCTTCCCCGCCTTCTGAGGCCCGCTCTCCCATCCTGCAGCCACGGTTCTGCTGCTGCTACTGATAGCCTGCAGCTGCTGCTGCACTCATTGCTGCTGCCCTGAGCGCAGAGGCAGGAAGGTCCAGGTGCGGCCCATGAACCCCCGCTGAGGGACAGCAGGACACCCAAGGAGAAGCTGGAGAGGAGGCTGTCAGCCTGGCCCTGCGGCCGTCACCCCTCCAGACAAGGAGCCCCCCTGCCCCAGCTCTGGCACACTGACACCTGGAACCTTACCAAGGAAACAAGGGCTGGGACAGGCACAGAACTCCACCTGCCAGTGGACACTGGGTGCAGGGAGGAGTCAACTGCTCAAAGACTGAGGATACCACCTGGGTCCTCTACTGACCTTCATTTTTTAACAAGGAAAATGGAGTCCCCATATTTTGATGGGTACCAGCCCATACCCGTGGGGAGCTGGCCCTCGGGCCTCTGCTGATCCATGCCAAAGAGGAACAAGCCAATCAGAGGGACTTTGTGCAATAGCTACTGGATCCCAACCTCTGCTAAGAGGAACATGTCAGTATTCTAGCCTGATATTTGCCTGTTTATTTCCAAGTAAAAGCTTTTTGGTTATGTATTTCTGAGGTTGGCTGCGCTCTGTGCATCAGGTAGGCGGAGCTGGAATTCCAGGGGTGTGGCAAGCGACTGTTCTTTCCAGGCCACTGCTCTTCCTGAGCCCACGAAAACTGGAAAATCACACAGGGAGGAGTCCCCTCCACAGCCAAGGAACCAGTGGAGGGATGTGGCAACATTCCTGTCACCCAACAGCTAGCAAGCAGTGGCTCTGGATACCCACTCAGTACTAGGCCCTGGAAGGCCACTTAACATTTTCCACTGCCTATAACTTCTGCCTGGATACCCCACACTAGCAGGCTTAGACCCTTGGATCTCCCCCAACTTCTGAGGTCCAAGAAAAGAGGTCAGGCCACAACCATTTCCCCATTTGTGGGCTCACACCTCACCTGCCACTCACAGGCTATGTGACTCAACCTCTGAGCCTTGTCTCCTCCCTGGTAAAATGGGCTCATCCTGGCACCTGCTTCCTGTGGTAACTGTGAGGATAAACAAAGATGACCTCTGTCCAGCACTTAGCAGAGCTGGGCATGTTCTACGCGCTCCACAAATATAAATTGTTTTATTTTCCCCTCTAGACAAGGGATCAACCCACAGCAACATGGACCCATTTTAAAGAATGGACCTGCCGAAAGGCAACACCCTTTCCTGCCTCCCTCCTTTCAGTTTACTTTCTCTTCGAGAGGTAGAGCTACAAATCCAGAAGTGGGGAAGTGAAGGCACATGAATGTGTCTCCCCACATGGGGCTGGACCAGAGCATCTGACAAAACCTCCCACCAGCTCCCAGAGCCATAACGGGGTCTGCGATTTCTCAGACCCTTCCGTCATCTGCACAGCACACTCCCCAGTTGCCTGAGAGCAGAGCCCTGTCATGGAGAGGGGATGCCAGCCCTGTCATCTCTAGCTGGCAATCTAGGCCACACAGGCGGGGGCAGGCAGGGCAGGAGCAGTTCTCACTGGCTGGTTCCTCTTCCTGGTCTCCATAGACTCACCTGGCAGGTCTGAGTCAAAGGCCTGGGGAGGAAGGGTTTCCATACAAAAGAAAAGAAACCCAGGAATCCACCTGTCCCTAGTAGTGTCCAAAGTAAGGGATTCTAAAGAACAACGACAACACTGAGGTCAGTGACAATGAAGAGCTAGAAGCCACCAAGAGCTTGTACACGCCCAGGTGCTGTCTAAGCATTTCAATGCAGATAAATTCATTTAATCATCACAATACTTTAATGCCGTAGATACCACTGTTATCCCCATGAGTGATGAGGAGGTTAGCCTCAGTGACACTAGGTGTCCAAGCTCAACCAGCTGGAAAGTGGCTGAGCCAGCCTCTGGGTCCAGTCTGTCTGGCTCCAGAGTCCCTGCTCACCACACCCAGGGTTGAGGCCTCCCGGATGCAGGACAGATAAGGTTCTCATTATCCTCCATCAACCAACCCTACTGCCCAAACACCCACACCCAAACTGTCTCGAAATGACCTTCACATGAGTTGGTGGGACGCAAAAGGGAAGAGCTGGGGTGGGGCTCAACTAGGTGTCATGAGAACAACCCAGAGCCAGGCGCAGTGGGCAGTGGCACACACCTGTAATCCCAGCACTTTGGGAGGCTGAGACAGGAGAATCGCGAGTTCAAAGCCAGCCTCAGCAATGGCAAGGTGCTAGGCAACTCAGTGAGACCCTGTCTCTACACAGAACACAAAATAGGGCTGGAGATGTGGCTCAGTGGTCGAGTGCCCCTGAGTTCAATCCCTGGTACCAAAAGAAAAAAAAAGAATGCAGGAATGGTGGGAGGAATGGGAATCCTGTATTTTTCACTCCCAGCACTGCTGGTTGGAGGAGGGTCCTGGGAGCACTTGATTGGGAAGCAGACCAGTGCTTGCCTGAGTCATCCAAAAGTGAGGTTTCATCAGCATCCAGAATGGCCCTCCTGAAGAGCGGCTGAGGCTGCGACTCTGCTAAAAAAGCCTCTAGTTTCAGCCGGGCGCGGTGGCTCACACTTGTAATCCTAGCACTTTGGGAGGCTGAGACAGGAGAATCGCGAGTTCAAAGCCAGCCTCAGCAATGGCGAGGCGCTAAGCAACTCAGTGAGACCCTGTCTCTACATAAAACACAAAATAGGGCTGGGGATGTGGCTCAGTGGCCAAGTGCCTCTGAGTTCAATTCCTGGTACCAAAAAAGAAAAAGAAAAAACCTCTAGTTTCCAGCCCAGCTGCTGATAGTTAGGCACCGTGAATATCCAGGGCGCACACAGGTGACTGGCAGGTCTATTTGCACCTTCCTGTTCCATAGCAGGCAGTACAAAACTGCAGGTCCAAGTATGAGGCTGTTCCTACCCGCAGAAGACCTGCTCCTCCCTGCTCCCCAGCAAACTGGCACACACTGAGCCCCCCAAGCACTGCTGGGCCAAATGCCAGGCAAGCTCCCAGCCCACTCAGGTAAACAAAGCTGCTCTAGCCCAAACCCGGGATGCACAGCTCCTAGTGTGGGGCGTTCCTGGGGAAGATGGGATTGGAGAGGAGGCAGCTACACCCCCACTGTGGGAAAAATAAACACAAAGACATTTCAGAGGGCTGGGGTTGTAGCTCAGTGGTAGAGCGCTTGCCTCGCAGGCGTGAGGCCCTGGGTTCGATCCTCAGCACCACATACAAAGCAATAAAATAAAGACATTGTGTCCATCTACAACTAAAAAAATATTAAAAAAAAAAAAAAAAAGACATTTCAGACCTAGGCTCCTGAAGATGGCTATACATAAGGGGCGGCGACTAGGTTGCCTCAGGCCTAGAGAACGTCTGA
>PVHX01016764.1:0-42152 GCA_004024805.1 Geosciurus inauris
GCATTTAAATACATGTTATCAAACATAACAGAAAAAAAACAAATTTTCAGAAGCTGTACACACTATTCACTGAAAACATTTGTTGAGGCAAATAGAAAAAAAAATTATTACAATCATAATTTTTCTAACTTTGCACAAAATTATAAGCAGATTACATTCTTCATATTAAACATCTTTATATGCACTTTCAATGAACAGTTCTTATCTCCAGGTTTTTGATCACTTTATTTTTGTGCTTCTCCTTTTCTCTTCCCTCTTTACTTTGCTGTATCACCTCAATTTCTGGCTCTTCTCTAAAGTCACGTTTAAATGACTTGAACTCCACAAAGAGAATAACTTTCCTTATCCAAGAATTCTCTATGATACCTTAGCTATGCTGCTTTTATAACCATTGTATATTTTCATTGCCTAATTTACATTTACCTGCTGGTTTATAAGGACATTAAATGTAGCTCAATGCATTTCATGGTACATATACAAATAGACTGAATGAATAAATAAAGTAGAATAATATATTACTTTTATATTCATCAAGAGAATGCAGGCTTCCTCCATATACACAAGTCAGGGTGGATTTTTAGCTGACTTGAACAAGAAATGTCTCAATTTGGGACAACAGATAGTTAGCATTCATTTACTAACATTGAAAATTTTCTTCCAGAATGATTTTATCAAGTATCAGCTATAGGCTTAGAACAAGTTATGAGTAGCTTATGAATTCAAGATTGACATGAATCTTAACTGAGCTGTTTCAAGAATATGGTATTTGATTTAAAGAGAGAAGGCATAAGAACATAACAAGCAATAATCACAAGAAAATACATTTAAAAATTGTGATTAACCTTTATCACTCTATATGCAGAATTTGTGATAAACTTTTGTACTTTTCCCCTTAAAGAAATTTCTCTACTAAAATTTTTGTTGCTTTGAAATGAAAACTAATAATTTGTCATTATAAGATATATATATATAGTTATATATATGTATAAATTGCATGTAATTTCAATACCTAAATAAATGAGGGTATTTTCAATATGAGGTTATAATATAAAGGAAAGTGATGAAATCAGTTATAAATTGTGCAGACAGAATAACCTGAAGGGCATTCATTTCAACACAATTGGTGTATTTGAGCTATATTTTCTCCTGTCTGAAAAATGACCATACTTTTTTCTTTTGTGGTGCTAGGAATGGAGCTCCAGGTCCTTGCATATGCTAGGCCAGCACTCTATCACTGAAATATACCCCAACCTTGTGTTTTTAATTTTCTTTTCAAAATAAACATCCTGGGAAGTAAAATTTTGTAAAGCAACTACCTCTGTGTTATACCTAGTGAGGCAGAATAAAACTGTGAATCATGGGATCCTTTTTATAAGCCTGAGTTAACCACTGAATTCAATCTGTAATCTTGGTCAATTTATATAAATATTTTCTACCTCAGAAGCCTTATCTACAAAATTTAATGGTTAGTCTTCAATAGTAATTTCTAGACTGGTTTGTGGATCTCTTAAAGAATTACCAGGCAAGGAGACCTTGTTGACCGGTACCATGTGGCATTTTTAGTATTTGTTTTACTTTCTGTCATTAGCATATATTAAAATTCCCTTAATGATAGGTTTTGTGATAGAAACAACAGCGCCATATTGAACATTGCCTGGATTGAGTAGTTTCTAACTTCCACATCTCAATAATCTTAATTTTCACTCCTCTTCAAAACATGGGAAAATACCATGAAACATTTTATTTACTAAATTATTTATTCACTAAACATTTACTGAGAAGTTTTTAAATATCAAATGCTATGCCCAGTGTTGTGCAAATTCAAAGGTGACAAAGTTCAAGATCTATTAGAGAGATAGGCACACACAGAATCTAAAACAAACGAAAAGTCCCTCAAAATGCATGTATTAAGTGCTATGTCAGAAGAATGAAAAAAAAAATGACCTTAAAGTATCTAGGCAGGGGCTTTATTCTTCCATGGAGTGGGCAGTTGAGGAGCCCAAAACAGCAGCAGAGGCAAGTTTAATTCTTGTGATTTCAGATCCTGTTTTGGAGCTGAAGCACTTTTTATTTCAGTATCATTTATTTAAAAGGAGATGCCTGAGGAAAAATTATCTTTGAAAACACTTTCTGGTATTGAAAACATCATCATTGGTACATTACTTACATTAATAGAATACACCATTCTTTAACCTTTATAGGAAAGGAGTCAAAGCATATAATTTAAAGCCCACAGGTTGTAAGAACTATGGAGATTATTGTGATGCAAATGGGAAAACGTAAAAATTTACACTTGCTATAAATAAATTAACGTATAAATATGTATGTCAAAGATAAGAACACCCAAAAATATATATTGGCATAAATTAATTAATATATTTCCAAATGGCAACTTTCAAACCATCTGTGATTACTTTGTTTACAAGCTACCTTCCACATTTAATTGGACTGATTCAAAATTAAAAGTACTACTATCAGAAAAAGGAATATAAAAGTGTCATGTGTTTCCCAGATTTTTAGGTTTTGGTTGGTAACCTACGTCAAATAGTAGATACTCTTCTTTTCTCTTCCATTATTTTTTCTTCAAATTTTGAGTTTTATTCTGTTAAAAATGTCTACCTTGCCTATCCCTGATTTTTTCCTATTGTAACTGAAATGTGTGTTCATTTGTGACGGTTCATATTATACATCAACTTGTCTGGGAAACAGTATTCAGATATTTGGTAAGGTATTAGTCTAGAAGTTTCTTTATAGATATGTTTAGATGAGGCTAGAATTTATCAGTGGACTTTAGGTAAAGCGTGTGATCTTGCATTCTATGAATGGGTCTTATAATGTAAGGGCTAAATAGATGAATGACTTCCATGGAGAAAGAGACAATTTTGCCAGCAGGCTGTCTATGGTCTCCAACTGCAGCTCTTCTGTGAGGCTTCCAGCATGCTGACCTCCCCAGCAGATTTTGGATAAACCAAGTTTCTACAATCTCATGACCCTGTTCCTTGAAATAAATCTCTGTGTATATAAAATACAACCTATTTGTTCTGCTAACTCTGACTAATACATGTTTTTGTTTAGGGTTGGTAGGATGTGACAATTTACAATAATTGAGAAAAAAATTTAATCCAAATCAGAAATATTGCTCAATATTTATGTGATATAATGCTGTAGATATTAAAAGCAGATACAGTGTAACTAACATAATGGAACGAGCACATACTCTTCCAGAATCAAAAAACACTTGTGTGAATATACATTCTAGTTAAATACATATTCATTTTGTTTGTAGAGGTAATCAACAAATCCTACAGTGCTTCAGTCCTCAAGAAAGACTCCTGTTTTTCCCCTTCCCAAATTTCTTGGAGGCAGTCCTGTATATTTGTGTAAAAGATCCAGACATGGTTGGTGGGTGGTCAAATAAACTGTATCCATCTGTAATGGAGAAGAAATCACTTTGAAGATATGTAACTCTAACAATCATAAATTATGGTCATTGATAAGTCCTCCATTTTAGTTATCAAAACATTTTTACGTTACTGCTATCTTCCCCTCTGTCATTTCACATTTTTAGTGGAAATAGCATTATAATAAATGACAAAACATCTATAATCAAGTAGGGCTCATTTTGAAATTCTGGGTTTCTTAAATTTGAAATATAGTTACTGAAAATATTTCTGGCCTTAGTAAAATGGGACACTAACTTCATTTTTTCTCTTTTTTCCAAAAATATGTCATCTAAAAAAGAATAGAGAAAAATTGAGGAAAAAAGAGCAAACTGAGTCAGTTTTCTAGTTATTAACTTTTTATATTTGTAGCTTTCATTAAAATATAATATTATTTTCCTATGTTCTTCTTGTGTATCCATGCATTCATTATACATGGACAATACATATGTATTAAAATTTCATATAAATGCCATATACAACCATATAAATATACAAGTTTCTTTTCACAGTTAACATTTTTTGAAGTTTGTTATAATTATATCATAGATCTAGTTTATACACTTTCATTGTGGTCAGTTATTTCAGTTTATAAAAATATAACAAAAGATTTTACTCATTCTCTTGAGGGTATACATTTTAGTCATTTCAAATTTTTGCTAATGCAAGTAGTTTATGGAGCTTTATGGAATATTCTTAATGCACACTCTTAAAGCTAATATTTTATGAAATGTTATTTATATATCTTATTTTATGCTGATTTTTTAAAAAAGTTAGTTTTCATTGTGAGTTTAAAAAATATTTTAAATGATATTTCCTAAATATTTTAGTGAAATCTCATGGAATAAATCTTAAAACTATACTAATATAAATAGTCTTCCCAGATGTTGTAATTTACTTCCTCTACCTATTTCAATTTTACTTATAGTTATGGAGTAAAGTTTTAATTTGTGGGTTTTTTCTGCAGAACTAAGCAAAACACTAACATATTTAGTATTTATCAAACCAGTTCTTGTGTTTTGTAACAGTGTGGTAAAACATATTTTCAAAATAAAACAATCATAAATATAATACACTAATATACGTAAAACTCTTATAGTACAAATATTCCAAAAGCTTCTAGACAAAACTTCAAAAAAACTAGAAATAAATGCCCTTCACATGTCCTTTCTATGAGAAGTCAACTACTCTGAGTATGTGTGATCCTATACCTATTTCCTATAAATCTGAAGATTCTACATAATTAATAGTGATATCATTCATTTTTCCCTAAGAAAGACATAAAACCTAAATTTACACTTTTCTACTTTAATTTTCTTCCTGATCTCTGAAATCATGGTAGAGTGTGCTTTTTTGTTTTAACCTATTTAAATCTGGCATATGTTGTCAAGTATAGACTTGTAGTTGATAATCATTTCATCTTCTTCAATACATTAGATGAGATTTTCCCCTGCTCCCTGAGAGTACTCTAATGCTAAGTTAGCAGGGAATATACAGGTATTTTTTTTCCAAAGGTTTACTTCCGTTTAGAACTGCCTAATCCAACTCTCAAAGCTTTTATTATACCATAGTACCAGTTACTCCTGAGATTCTGTGAAAGTTTTTGTGCATTGTGGCAGTGACTATACAATAGAATGCTCTATGTTTGCAGCATTACAAAATACTTAAAATTGTTATGTATTCAGGTAGCAATAGACATTATTCCCAAACATGTTACTTTATTTTACATATACACAATTTCTTTAGGGTCCCTGACCACAGATTTTAAATCATAGAAAAAACCTATTGTGGTTTCCATCTGTAAAACTCACCAAATAGCAATATACAATTGTAATTCACAATCCTCACATCACTAAAATAGAAGCATGCTTATGGCTTATGTCAAAGACTGTAATTGCCTACCCATCATAGTCTGTCAAAGAGCAAGCTTGACCTTTAAGCTTATGTATATCTATTATGTGCCATTAATTTTACTTAAGCAGAATTCCTGATCATTTTTACCACAGAGTCTTGTACTGTGATAGTTAGTAAGAGAAAATCAACTTCATTTCACTCTGTGTCATTGGTTAAAAACATGGAAAATTAGAAAATGTTCGTTTGTGGCTTTCGATTTTTTTCCCAATGACACTTTGCAGGAACAAAACCTAGATTTTGGCTTAAGAACAAAGTTAAGTGGTTTTCAATTTGTTCTAAAGATCCCCATTCAAAAATATCTTCATTGTTCCTATTTTTGAGAACTAACAGTATTGGGTAAGGATAAAGAAAAATGCTTGCTATTTATGGAGACTTATATTCTATATTTCATAATTTGAAGAATTCCCTTACCAAAATATATTTCCAAAGTTTTCCATTTATGAATTAAACCATTAAATTATCTTACATAAAAAATTTAAAATATGTAAATGCCTCTTGATTATTTGTAAATATTATTTGATATTTTTAAAAAATATATGTCATTTTTAAAGCTATTATTACATTTGTAACTCCTCCAAAGGTGGCAATATATCATTTCAGTTTAATACCATTCAATAGCATGTGCTGGTCTCTAGGGTCTCAAAGGCAAAAAAGACAAATTCATTGATCTCAAGCATCTTGTGATCCAGTAGATTAGCTAGAAACCAAAGCATAGGACATTAGAAGTTTGATTTATTTGAAAACAAAACAATATATAAAATGGCAATTTTATAGAAGAATGTCTGTTTTTCGTAAGATATTAAGGGGAGAGTTTCAGATAGTTAAGATTCTTAATAAGGTAACTAAGAGCATGTGTTGGGAAAGGGGTTTAGTGTTTGGTAAAGGATATTTTTAGGCTGAGAAAACACAAATGCAAGGTATTATTTCACTAATACAGAGATCATTTTGACATGGGCTCAAAACATGCCACAACAGGGAAAAAAAATTGGTAACTAGTATAAAGCATCATTTGACCAGGTTGCTTAATTTATTTTTCCACTCATCAAAATTATTTGCATGGAGGTATAATTCATAGTTACATAGCAACAGCAGTAATAACAGCAAAACTAGTAAGATGGTAGATGATGCTGGCACTTTTTTGTAGTTTTATCGAACCCTTCATTAAAAAAAAAGCTTACTTTCCTCTAATTGGATGTTTTCTTTTAAAACTATTTAATTAAACATTTATTTGCAGTTCCTAAAGTATCATGATCTTACTTGTATGAAAATTCTCTTTGACATGTTCTTCTTTATAGAAATGATATTAAATTTAATGGCAAAAGAATAAATAATGAGGTTATGAGATTAACAGAGTTAGTTCAATTTTCTGCTCATTTCCGGTAATGTGAAAAGCAATTAATTTATTTGCATAAATCCTGACTTATAAGTGTGTTTTTAAACAAACTATTAAAATTTTTCTTCATTTAAATCTATTAGACAATAGACAACATAGACAAAAAGAAAGATCCGTATAGAGTTTGAGATTCTCACAGCATTCCTTTAGATTATGTATCAGTTAACTTTTCATCACTGTGACCAAAATATCCAGTAAGAACAACTTATTTTGGGCTCACAGTTTCTGATGTTCAGTCCATGTCCATTGACTCCATTACTCTGGACCTAAGGTGAGGCAGAACAGCCATGCTACTCCTGCCAATAGATACTAGCCAATTAGTCCATTCACATTATTAATCCGTCAAATCATCAAATGAATTAATCCACTGATTAGGTTGCAGATCCCATAACCTAATCATTTCACTGCATGCATTAACACAGGAGCTTATGGGGGACACCACATAGCTGAACCATGACATTATTAATTTTTAATTTAAATTAAAATTATTTTAACTGCTATATTAAAACACAAAATCATAAATGTTAATGAGGTTCCATGTTATATTTTGACATGTGTATACATTGTATATTAATTTCGTAATTTAGATTTGCATTTCCCATCATAGTTTGCATGAACTTAAAACTTTTGTTTTTTTTAATAATTAGTCCATATTTTGTTTTTATTTAGCATTTTTTTCCAGATTTCTGCTTCTAGTATTGTTATCTATTTTCTCTCCCATCCTCAATTCCTTGTTTCTTTTAAACATGTTTTTTTCTTTTAGGCTAGTTAGGTTCTTTGGCTTCTATAATTCATTCTCAACTTTCCCAATTGTGTGTATAAATGAACTATTTAATTACTTTACTTTCAGACTGTATTGGCATATGTTTTTGTTAGCTTTATTATCTCTGTGACCAAAACACTATACAAGAACTAATTAGAGGAGGAAAATTTTATTTTGGGCTCATGGATTCAGAGGTTTCAGTACACAGATCATGGACTCCATTGCTCTAGGCCTAAGATGAGGTAGCACATCATGGAGGAAGGATGGCCCAACAATGAAAATCTGCTTAGATCATCATGGGGTCAGCAAGCAGAAAACTAGGGAGGATGGAAGAGTCAAAGGAAAATGTACCATTCTAGTTTGGGCCCCTATAACCCACCTATGTCTACATATGCCCCATATGTCTACAATTACTGCCCACCTTGTCAGTCCATTTGAAGTAGGATGGACTTATTCATTACAGCTCTCAGGATCCCATTGTTTTCTCTCTGATTATTCCTGCTTTAAAATGAAATTTGGGGAGACACCTCATATCTGAACCATAATAGTATGGCTCAGTTAGAAGGTGATATAATAATGCTCTCCAGGTAAGTGAATGTACATAAATATACTACCTAATGAGAATTTCTTATTTTATATAAAGTGAAAGTAGGTACCACATTATTCTTTGTATTACTATGCAGAAAGAAAATAAAATTGTTTTTAACCTTAATGATCAATAATTTTTAAAATAGGTATACTCATTTAATTATAAGATTACTACTATCAAAGATAATTTAGTGATGATATTTAAATTTTAGTATTTCAACTTTATGTAAAACACCAATCCTACTTAGCATTGAAAGGTATTATCCTAAAAATCAAATTACTATTTTATTCTCTTTTTGAAAAGTGAACAAAGCTGTTAAATATTAACTATTTTCTCAATCATATATTTTCTAACTTTGATTTTTAAAAATGTTGAGAACAATTAAATCATGTATATATACATGTGTTTCTAAATGTGGATGTTATAATTTTCAGAGGCTTAAATACTTTTTAAAATATGATACTTCACTAGTAAGCAACTACACTAAATTTTCCATTCAGAAAATTGCAATCTATTCTGAAAGACTGAAATGGTATATAATAGTATGTAAAGACAGATCACTGCCAGAGGAGAACTTAAATTAATGCTTTGAATTTCACTCTAATGTGGATATGAAACTATATTAGAAATATTCCCTATTCTTTTTTTATTTTTGATTTGCTTTCTATTATAAACTATGAGTGGGTGTGTTTGTTTGTATGTCTGGAGAAAGGGGAGAGCAGACAGGGAGGAATTGCAAATTACCCAATTACCAGATTGGGAATTAATACACAGAGAGAATAGAGGAAATTGAAACTAGGCTTAAAATTTACCCAAAGTTATTATCTTGAATAAATGATATCTTGGAGGCCCTCTAAGCATAGTATATACTTTGGAAATGAGCAATGAGGAATGTTCATATTAAACTCGTTTAATCCCATGAAAGGTAAAATAACTCCAAGTATACGAAAATTTTGTCCAAAGAGAAACTCGATTATGAATAGTATGTATACATGAGAGGTTGCAATAAACCCAAGCTGCATCACTTTTTTTGTTCTAATTAGTTATACATGACAGAAGAATACATTTTGACCCATCATACATACATGGATTATTACTTCTCATTCTTCTGATTGTACATGAAGTAGTATCACACTGGTGGCTACATCACTTTTTATCCATACTAGGTGGAATGGTTAATGCATCTATCCAATATGAATTGAATTCACTTCTATAGAAACATTGCACTAGATTTGAACATAGTAATTAAAATGTTATTTGTCATTCACTGAGTTCTTACTTACAGAGCAGTTATGTTAAGTAAGTAAGCTTTATATCATTGGCTAATATTATCCTTCAATATCTACCTTGAATATATAATACTGCTAGCTGCATTTTTCAGATAAGGAAATTGAACCTTAAAGACAGTGAGTAACTTTTCCAAGGAAAGTGGCAAAACTAAAACAGGATTCTAGTTATAAGAGAGCTCCCACTTTTTAAACCATTGTGCTGTTCATTACCTTTTATAAATAACAACTTCAAATCACCTACGTGGTGTCATTCTTGATATAGAACCAAACACATGAGTTTAGATAATATACAGTTTTTGTCCTTGAGGAAGTTGCAGTAAGGTAGAGAGAGGCACACATAAACAAATGAAATGCAAGTCTGTGCCTTTTGACAGAGTAACTAGTCTCTTCCTGGAATTGTACTCTTGAGGAATATTTGGCAAGGCTTCATAAATGTGACATGCCTGAGCTAAGCTGTGAGAAGTTAGTAGACATTTACTTACTGGATGGAAACTAGTAACATAACTTTAGGTTGCATAAGAACATGAAGCCATGCCTGTTATACAAAGACAACACTAACATGAGTGCTGTAATGAGGAGATGTAATGAGATTTAATTGGGAGAAGTGAACTGAATTAGGTTGTTGAAGTAATCAAAGTAGGGGCAGATGAAGGCCTCAAGAAAGGCAGTTTTACCGAAGGACAAGAGACTATGGACTGGGGTTTTTGCTATTTAGAAACATCAAATTATGGGCCACACACTTTTTGAGTGGAAACTGATTGGCTTAATTGTATGTCTTCATTTCCAAACAATTGTTGCTTTCACCATTTTAAATTTTAAAAAATTGATTCATGTTATCATTAAACACACTACCTAAGGTCCTTAAGAAACTTTACCATCCACAAATCTTTCATCATTATTAAGGTACATTAGCCCATTAGGAAAACTCATCATGAGTTAAACTTTTCTTTTTGAATTCCGTTTTATTTTAAAAAAATAATTATGGAGGATTGAAAGATTGTTTTTTTCATTAAATGGAAAGATGCACTTCCTGAATTGGAGTAATACATTGAGAAAGTTCGAGTGATAGATATTAGATTAGGAAGAGAGCCATAGGAAAAACGATAAACAAACAGGAGAGCTAAATAAATTAAACAAACAAAAAACATGAACCACAACAAAAATATATTGGAGAATAACCCCAAATCAGTTAGCTTCTAGGTCGTAAATTTTAATTTACTTTAAGATATGATTAAAAGTTGATGAGAGATACTTGTAGAAAATAAAATGAACCTGAGAAGGTTTAATCAAAGTGAAATTCAATTTCTTTCATATTTTCATGGTAATAAAGGTGTAAATGAGCTTGATAATGTTTAAAATTGTAATTATATAAATAAAGAGGCATTAGTTTTCTTATTGTTTAAATAGTACTCACCATATGTACACAAAATCTTTTGTCTTAATTATATTCCAAATCTTTCTGAAATGTCTTAAAATTTTGCTTAGGATGCATTTCAAAAATTAGGTTATCAATTTTTTAACCCAAATAAGAGAATAGAAGAAGATACACTTTCATTGGTATTTTAAGTTTCCATACTAAGGAACTTAAACTATAATTGGATATGAAACTCTGAGTTAGAGGATTTTCCCAATATATTAGAGTTCTTTTTTATCTTATCAGCTAAAAAATAAAGGTCCCAAATAAAACATTCAAAAGGACTTAGAATACTTTAGATTGGCACAGACAGACAAACGTTTTTCACTTCAATTTTAACCACTAATAAAAAAGAAGACAATTTGGCCTTCAAATTCAAAATTTTTATTTAAAAAATAATACAACTCAAAAGGATAGGATTTTTCATTTGACTCTGAAAATGAGGGATAAAATTTTATTTTGGTACTGTCAAAGGAAGTCCTGTGCTTTTGATATAGACTACGGTTTAACAAAACCTTCCTAAGATAAGGAATTGGCTGGGACTCTTAAAAATATTTGCCATAGCTTAATCAAGAACTGAAGTGTTTTCCAAACTTGAAATGCACTGGAAACAGGGAAAGTGCTCTAAGCAAGAATTCACAAAAACATTTCAGAATTATATCTCTATTTGAGTAACGTCTGGGGATGTGAAACAAGTGTCTTATAGGTGAGCAGAATTTACATTTACTGTATGTCAGTCATGGCTCAGTTAAGGATGCACACATTACTCTCCTGAACTAAGTAGGCCAGAATGACATGTATGTTTTTTTTTTCCATTTCACAGATTAAAAAGTGGTACTCTCAAATAGATCCTAGAAATTGTTTAATACATTGGCATTAACTGTTTCACAGGAATGCTGTCCAGTTTTGAGTCATTCGTGCTTTAATTTTGCTAACACTCTCTCTGTACTGTGTTACTAGAACAACTTAAGTAGAGTTTATGGTATGTTTTAAGTTTAGGTACAAATACTGACAGTAAGTGGTAAATATAATGTTAAGGTCAAGCCAGTTTCAAGGAAGGGTCTCTTATTTTCTGGAACATAGGAGAATTTTACCTCTTGTCTATGAGAGCCAAATAAGGGCAAATGGAGAAGTAGGAAAGCCAAGGAAATGGCAAGTTAAATGTGGTTATTTAAAAGATGTTCTGAGGTATTGGCCTACAGGAAAGATCATTGTTGTAATTATTTTTGCTCTGCAAAGCATTCTGTTGGGCATCCTTCAGTTCTGTCACTAACCCATCCTCAAATATTAATACCTCTAAGTATTACATGAATCATAGCATGGTTGAGGACCAGTGACCTTGTACAATGCTTTCCTTTATAATTAAGTAAACAGAAGGCCTGAGTGGTTAGGCTGTTGGTGAGCCAGTCATTACAAAACACAAACTAGAACCCAAACCTCCTAATTCTTTTTCCCATTATGTTGTCTGCCATACCATGCCACCTGAAATAAAGATGGTAGCAAAATTCTTGCTTTTCAACTCTAAATGGAAGCATTCTTTTTTAAATTTTTTTTTACTTTTAAATTAGTTTTGTATTGATGCACACAATACCTTTATTTATTTGTTTGTTTGTTTATTTATTTATTTACTTATTGTGGTGCTAAGGACCGAACCCAGTGCATCACCAGTGCTAGGCAAGTGCTCTAACACTGAGCTACAACTTCAGCCTCTAAATGGAAACATTATTTATAATAGCAGTTAATGACCAATTGAAATAGAACAAATAATTTATACAAGCATTTTAACAGATTTATTGTGGTATAATTAAGATACAATAACCTACACATTTAAATGGTACATTTTGATAAACGTTGGCATGTATCTAAACCACAAACTCATAAACACAAAGTAATGTTCACACTCTCCCCATCAAATTCCCTTTTGTTTTTCTGTAATTCCAGTTCCCCATACTTCCTGACTAAAACTCCATCCCCACGTGAACATAATTTTGTAACTGTTAGTTTGTATTTTATGGAGACTTATACAAATAAAATTATAGAATATATACCTGATTGTTGGTCTTGCTTTTTTAACTCAGAGTAATTATTTTGGTATTTATGCATATTTCTGTGTGTATCAATAATTTGTTGCTTTTAATGAAGTTTTATTCCATTGAATATTTGTGTTAGTTTCTGTTTGGGTCTGTTACAAATAAGGCTGCTATGAATATTTGTTTTCAGGTTTTTGTATGGATATATTCTTTTGTAATGAGTGGAATATAGCTGGTCAATAGGAAGGCATATGTTTAACTCATTAAGAAAGTGCCACATAGTTTTCCAAATTGGTTTTACAATTTTACTTTCACATTTAGGATATATGAGAGATCCAATTGCTTCACAATACTTGATGTGGTAAGTCTTTACATTTTAAACATTATAATAGGTACATTGTGGCATCTCATGGTGTTATCATTATGAATATTCCTAATAAATAATGATGTTAAGCATCTTCTCATATTTTTTATTCACTACTGAAATGTCTTTTCAAGGTTTTGCATTTTAAAATTAGGTTGTTTACTTATTGAGAGTTGAGCATTGCTTTCTTTTTTCTTCTGGAAACAATCCTATTATGGTATATTTAATTCACAGGTATTTTCTCCCCAGTTTGCAGGTTATCTTAACAATGCCTTTGGAGAAGCAAAAATTCTTAATTATGATGAAGACCACCAAGAATTTAATGGGTTTTTAATTTGCCCTGGCATTTATGAAATTTTAGACTATCTTGAAGACACAAAAAGTTTATTGTAGGAATTTTATACTTTTAAGCTTCATATTTAGGTCTGAACAATTTGAATTACTTTTCATGTGGTTTGAGGTATGGTTAAAAGTGCAGTTTTTTTTTTTTTGTTTTTTTTTTAATAAATGGATATCTAGTGCTGTTTGTGGAAAGACTGTGTTTTATTCATATTGCCCTTGCACTTTTATCAAATATCAATTGGACATGTATTTTGGGGTCTGTATTTTGATTCTGTATTCTTTTTCATTAACTTCCTTGTATATTTCATGTATTTGATTTTATATCATAAAAACTTGAAAAAGTTTTTTTAGTTCTGTTGCTTTTTTTTTTTTCCTGCAGTGCCAGGGATTGATCCCAGGGTCTCACTCATACTAGGCTAATGGTCCACCATTAACCAGTACCTCTTGTCCTCTAGAGGCATTTTTGTATAATGGTTTGTGGATTGCTTTCATATGTAGTGTATTTGCCTAACAATAAAGGTACTTTATTTCTTCAATTTTGGATGATTTATATATTTATATATATGTATTTTTCCTTACTTAATAGACTAGGTAATACTTCTAGGACAATGTTGAACAGAAGTGGTAACACTGGAAAATCTTGATCAGTTCCTAATCTTAACAGTACGGTATTCAGTCTTCACATTTAAGTATAATGTTTCTGTGGGTTTGATGTAGATGTCATTTTCAATTTAAGTAATTTCCTTCCAATTTTTGGGTTTCTATCATATTATCACTCCAAATATGGCAAATATCTTGGCATATATTCTGTATCATCCTGGAATATGTTCTGCACTGATATTTTACTCTATAATTTTCAATACTTTTAGGTTAGATGATAGTGTTCTTGTGTTTTATATTTGGAAAGCCAGATGACCAAAAGGAGATGAATTAAAACTGCTGGGCAAGGCTTTACTGGAAATACACGCTCTTGGGCTGAACTCCCCCATCCAACAGAGTGTGTAGGGGAGAATCGCGCACGTGTTCTGGGGCACAGAAAATTTAAAGGGCCCTGTCAGGAAGGGGAGGGCTTAAGGCAGGAATGGAGGGGCTATGAAATAGAAGAGGAGGTATCTAGAGTCCTGCATCCCCTGGGATTGGTCAGGGCATCCTGCTGAGGTCAGAGTCCTTCCGGGATGAGTCAGGAAAAGTCCACCGATTGGTAGGAGGCGCCATTACTGCTTACATATCAGCGTCTGGTAGGCTGTTAATTTGCGCATGCGGGCTACTTGATGCTTCATTCCCCGCAGCTGCTCCAAACCCATGCCCTACACCCACTGCAGCTGCATGGAATCCACCATGCTGCATGTCCTGCGTCTGCTCCTGCCACGTTGAGCTCTCCACGTTGTACGCTCTGTGTCCGCCTCACAAAAAGAAACAATATTCTTCTGAAGTTTCAATATATGTGTTCTATCAAATTTTAAGAGAGATGATTGAATTTTCCTTCTATAATTTCATTTGTTTCTCATGATAATTTTTAACTTTTTTCTGAAATTTATTAAAGTATGACAGATAGGTCAAAATTACATACACTTAAAGTACACAACATGATGTTTTCATATTTATGAATTATCAAAAGATTATCATAATAAGCTAATTAACATATTCATTGCCTCACATAATTACCCTTCTCTGTGTGACAATACCTAAGTTCTATACTTAGCAGATTTCAAATTTGCTACTTATGAGACCTGGTATTAGATTAGATACCCTGTACCTATTAGAAGAAAATGTAGCCCCAACACTCCAACATGTTCGCTTAGGAACTGACTTCCTTAACAAGACTCCTAAAGTGCAAGAAGTAAAATAAAAAATCAGTAAACAGGATGGTATCAACTTTAAAAGCTTTTTCACAGCAAAGGAAACAATCAACTATGTGAACAGAGAGCCTACAGAATGGGAGAAAATCTTTACCCCATGCACCTCAAATAGGGCCTTAATTTCCATGATATACAAAGAATCAGAAGCTGAACACACACACAAAAACAAAACAAAACAAAACAAAACAAAACAAAAACCCTCTCAATAAATGGGCAAAGGAATTAAACAGACACTTCTCAAAAGAAGAAATATGATATGAATGGTCAACAAATATATGAAAAAATGTTCAATCTCTCTAGCACTTAGAGAAATGCAAATTAAAACTACACTGAGATTTCATCTTACTCCAACCAGAACAGCAATTATCAAGAATATAAGTAACAATAAATGTTGGCAAGGATGTGGGGGAAAGGATAGACTCATACATTTTTGGTGAAACTGACTGCCAATTAGTACAACAACTCTGAAAAGTAGTATGGAGATTTCTCAGAAAACTAGGAATGGCACCATTATTTGACCTAGTTATCCCAATCTTTGTCATAAATCCAAAGGACTTAAAATCAACAAAGTACAGTGATACAGACAAATCAATATTTATAGCAGCTCAATTCACAATAGCTTAGCTATTGAACCAACCTAGATGCCCTTCAATAGATGAATGGATAAAGAAAATGTGATATATATAAACAATGAAATATTACTCAGCCATAAAAAAGGCATTATAACATTTGGTACTAAAGGGAAGGATCTGGAGATTATCATGCTGAGTGAAATAAGCCCCCCAAAACCAAAGGTTGAATGGTCTCTCTGATATATGGATGCTAACAAAAATCAAGGTTGGGGGATAGTAGAAGTTCAGTGGATTAGACAAAGGCAGATAAAGGGGAGAGGGAATATGAATAGGAAATAGAATGAATAGAATGAATCTGACATAACTTTCATATGTATAGATATGAATACTCCACAGTGAATCTCAGCATCATGCACATCTACAAGACTGGGATCCTAGTTAGAATAAGATCTATTGCATGCTTGTATAAATATATCAAAACAGATTCTACTGTCATGTATAACTAAAAGGAACCAATTTTTAAAAATCATAGATGACCATTTCCCAAAATATGGCAAAAGACTGCATTGAAACAGTGTATATTAAAAAATAAATAAAATAGAAAGTAAATCAGTGCTTCTTTGTATTATACATAAGATGTTATAACAAAAGTTTTATAAGTATTTTATTAGCTAAAAATCAGAACATATCAATGTAGTAGTTTATTAGCTATCTGTGAGGGATGAAACTGTGGCACACGAGTGTTGTATGTCTGTGTAAGACCACACAGCTATTAAAATTTTATGGCATTTTGAAATAAAGCTGTATATGGTTAGTTATCCTTAACAGTGTATTGTTTTTCTTATCTAATTCTTTCACTGGTTAAAATTATTAGAATAATAAAATATTTTAAGAACAAATGAAATTTTATATAAATTTCAGAATCTCCTTATTAAAACCATTGTTTATAGGGAAAACATTCAATAAGCTTTTCTAAGTAATGTAGCATTTAAAATTGTATCTTAAAAGGATTTATATATATATATATTGCATGAAGATTATATGTAATTATATAATTACCATCACAATTTGTAGTTTAATAAGGATTTTTAAAATGTGATATGCATTGATGAAGTTTAAAAAACCCATAAGTGAATGAACATATGCTTTTTCAATCTCATGTTTATAAGCCTAACAAAGTTGAAATAATATATGCTTTTTGAGGAATGAGGTTGTCCAAAGCAGATTGAATGAAAGGTGACCAATTAAAACTCTCTTATTGTATGTGTAGGGGACCCTTGCAAAAACAGAGATTGCTCAGCTATTCTATTAATTACCTTGAAAAAGAAGAGGAGGAAGAGAGAGAGAGAGAAAGAAAAGAGAGACAGAGAGAGATTAGTATCTTTATATGTATAAACATACACTTTAAACCTTTAGCAATAGAAGCTCAGAGGCTAGAAAACCATCTAGCAAAGTATTTTTTAAAATTTGAATTGTTTTTCTTTGCTAAAGTAGTGTTTTTCTATATATTGAGATGCTTAAGTTCTCATTGTCTAACTTTATTTTAGTATCACTGCCTAGAGGGTACTGTAATCTCAATCTAAAACCAAGTCATCTAGTTTTGAATAAATGGACAGACACGTCTTTGAAGTTTAAAGATACAGTTTTGAGTGACCCAGTTTTTGGTATACTGTCGTTCACTCTAAGTTTTCCAAATACTATTTCTGTGCTTACTGAGCCAGAGATAGTATGCTTGATCGTGTCAGTTTATAGTTGAATACCTTTAATATGTGAATCCATGCATCCCACTTACCATTTATCACTGTAACCTTCTAGGGCAGATTAACACAAATACACATACCTATTTTGCTGTTCCTTAAGTGTCATAAATACCTTGGACTATGTTTTGGTTATAATATATAATTTAAGAAAAATCTGCAAATTGAGTTTCTGAAAGTTACTTATTGTTTTAAAATTAATCTATTAAAGTTTGTATAGTTATACACATGAACTATTCAGATGTAGATGAAATATACACATACAATATACATACACACATACAAATATGCTGAAAAACGTGTTCTTGGTATAAGTTTAATTTTAAAGAACGGCATGCCTGGAAATAGTATATACTAAATATATATATACATATATGTATATGATATAATAGACTGCATAAGAAAATGAAGAAACTGCCTTGTAACATTAATCTTAATAATTTCAAAAATGATTGTCTCATCTAATAGTATACCATCACATTCTCCATAATGTTGCAATTACACTAACTTTGCCTTTTTACCATCAGTCAGTTGTGTACTTCATGTTTCCTATTTTGTTTTGCCTTTGCTACTTAAGCTTAACATACAACTAAACTTTTTAAAAAATGTAAATTTATTGTGGATTATAGCATCATGAACAATTTTTGGTCTGACTGTTTAGAAATAGCAAATAGCTTTGTTACTCCATCAAATGATTTTTAATTTTCTAACTATTCCCAAAAAGGCATTCATTGCTTGATTCTCATAAGACTAAATTTTAATCATACATTTTAATTCAGGTATGGCTTCAGATTCTTAAAATATGATATATGCAGTTTATTGACAAATTAACCTTGTCTTTAAAATATCATCATAAAATTGATCATGAGTTTTATTTAATGTTTCTTTTTCTATCACTGTGAAATTACATGTTAACATTTATTTTGAAATCCCTTCATTTGATCAGATTTTGCATGTTTTCTTGATGGCCATTGAGAACAAGTCCTTTACCATCTCTGTTGCCATAGGGAAAGTATGAAGTAGTTTTAATCAGCATGCTCTGATAATGCTTCTACAGTCTTGTATAGATAGCTTGACTTGGACACTTTTTAACAAATCTATATTATCATTTTTTTTCTATAATTTTACACCTTATCTATGAAGACATTCTCTTCTTTCTGTTCTCCACTCCCAATATAGGGTTCAAATTTTGATGTTAATTTTCTGTTTATTTTCCCTAACTGAAATGTTTGCTAATAATGGTAACTCTAGATGGTAGCATTCACAGGAGTGCTTTGCATGGATAAATTCTAATCTTTTATGGCCAAAGGTCATATCTCTATTGCTTCACAAGATCTGCCAATTTCATTTTTTGACTTGGTTTGCTTCAGAGTATAGCTGCTTTTCTCATCTCAGTGTGATGTGAGAATCACCATAATGTCAAAATGTATTACAAAGAAAGTGTCTCGTGTGAACCATGAGATACTTTGAAAAGACAAGATAATCTAGATTATCTGTGGTTATTGATCAATATTTCTTTAATAGTATGTTGATTCTAGAGAAAATTTAATGGAGGAAAACGTTACACTGGTATATAATTATGGTGTCAGATTAATGTATGTCTTTCAAATTTATGCTGTGCAAGCTGTGGAAAGAATTTTAGGGTTATTAAGAAGTTAGGAAGTCCAACAGGCCCTGCTAGTCTCTTCACTGCTAAAATGGATTTAGTGTTCTATATTCTCATGTAATTATTAATTATATTTGACCTTGTGTTAGCAACTATAATTATATGGATGGAAAAATGTCTGAGTTACCTAAAGAAATTTTTCAAAATATTGTTATTTGTAGTTTTTCAAAACTATATTAATTAATCAACAAATATGTACTGAGCATTAATACAATCCCAGGTGTAGTACCATTTAAATGATTGTATTATACACTATAAAATGATGCAGTAACAATCCTAGTTTGGATGTAACACTCTGAGACACAGATAAGTTCATTAACTTATCTGAAGTTCACATGGAAAAGCTGAGCCGAGTTTTGAAATATGATTTGACTTATGTGTTGCTTTTACAAGGGAGCTCTTCAGATCTTAAGTTTTATTGCAGCATTACGACGTAGGCAAACCGATCAATAGGAACAAAATAAATTATGTGACAAATAAGTAATGAAAATAATCAGTTTGGAGAGGGCAGACTTCTGTGAACTGTAATTGACTAGAAATGTATTTGATAATAAGTGAGACTTTGGAGACACTAGAGAGGGAATGGGGAGACATAATTTGTTGGGGTAAATTAATGTAGTACTTAGGTAAATATAAAATATTATTAAAACATTGCATATTAAATTCTAATGTTAGTTTTCCATAGGAATATGATAAAGATTTTTGTTCAAAAATGCATATGTTCTTTATGTTCCACAAAGTATAAATTTAATATCATTAATTTATTAGAATAAAAGAAAGGATGAGAACTTATAAATGAATAAGGTGACAGGGAGTGAAATGGGAGCCTTCCTATATAACCTACATATTTGCTTGAAGTGAATATCATTGTTTATGATAATCAAAAAATCACTAATTATTACTTTTCACAAGTTTATTTGACATGAGGTAATAGTTTTTAGTCAATATAGTGTTTGAATATGAAAACATTTCCATTCCTTACATTAATAGGAAATATGTTCTTTAACTGTGGGCTAAGTTCATCATTAAGAACATAGAAAAATTGGGAAGTACACATTCTGGCCATAGTGCCTGAGTGTTTCCTGAGGTACCATAAAGAAATTAACATAGATTTTGGTTAAAACAACAGAAATATATTCTTCAACATGTCTTCAGAGTAGAATTCCAAAATCTAAATCTGGCAGGTTTGCCTTTCTCACAGGGGAGCTGGAGGAATATCCATCCTTAGCCCTTCCTGCCTCTGACAGCTAAGCTGACATCCTTGACTTGTGGCCTACATCACTCTGAACTCAGCCTTTGTCTTCAAATTGCCTCCTTTTTTTTTTTTTTTTTAATCTCAAACCTCTTTTACTTGTGAGGATATTTATCCCTGGATTTAGGGCCACCTTACATCCTCATGGATGATCTGATGAGATCATGATGAAATCACAATGGGTGATCTGATGAGACCATCATGGGTGATGATCTGATGAGATCACAATGCTTAAGTATGTCTGCAAGGAATCTTTGTATGTAACATAACATTGACAAGAGAAATTAGGATGTGGACATGTCTTTTGGGGGCCACCACTTAACCCATTACAATCCCCCTTTCCTTCTTTTGAACTTTCCTCAAAACCCTTACAGTATTTCCTCCACTACCTGTACTTAGAGCTCTCTAGCTAAATGAGCTCCCATCCTACCTGAGAGTCTTTAAGGAATTGTCAGCTCTTTCCATTCCAAATCTTTCCTAACTTTCAAAATTCCTAATTTAACTTTTTCTATTTGATATCTAGTTCTCTGACCTCTTACACTTTACGTTCTGACAGGAACAACAAGCATAATCCCAGTGCAGTGGTGGAATCGCTTCGCAATACAGGGTTAAAGTCTAAAGCCATGAGGATAGTCAGAATGTGTAAACAATACACACAAGGAAAACCAGAAAAGTACACAAGTTTTGCAAAGTAATTAACTTTATGTTTGGAGAGAATTGTTAACCATCTTTCATTTCACATACTTTTAAAATCTTATTATTCTTATTCTGTATTGTATTCCTAAACTTTCTAGAGCAGAAAAGTAATACTGTTTTAATTTGGGTCAATGACAGAACAGATACAGGTATCTAATCTCTGTATTTACTCTGGATGAGTGCTCATGTAATGGAATGGTAATAGTTTGTATGTGAATTTTAATTTGTATTGAATTATTTTCCTGCTTTTACATGTTCTTGCCTACCTAAAAAGATATTGTTGAATTGGTCAGAGGACAGTAAGAATATGATTTGACTATCAACGTAGTTGTGTTCATTCTTCCAGATAGCTCAATAACTTCTCATTTAAAATGCACATTTCTTAAGAGATGAATTCAGGCCAGAATGAGAGGTTTATTTATTAGTTCATTTTTATAGCCTCTTGTAAAATCATATCTCAGGGCATGTTGTTACATAGTTGTCTCTTATCATGAATCATCTCAGGCTAGCAGAGTCTATAGATGCATAACATAGGAATCCAAATGGAAAATAATAATTTGTTAATTAATTACCTTCTTGTATCCAATACTCAATACTTCTTTAATCCAATATCCAATACTTCTTTTTCTACTTTATTATTCATATTATTTCCTAAATCTTATATGTATTACCATTTTTTGAAATTAATTTTCCATTTTTAATAGTAAAACCTATGAAAAAAATTATAGTAATATGCTGCTGTGAGGGCTTATATCTGTACATGAAGTGATTTCACAGGATACAAAACACATGTACATATGCTTAAGTGACATAGCCAGTCAGAAATCCAAGATTATAACTAGACAAGGAATTTTGATTTTATATAAGAAGCCAGTTGGATATTTTCAGTCAGATTTCCCCTTCTCCAGTGATGCAGTCTTGTTAAATCAGTTTATCAAGACTTAGTCAATATTTATGTTGGAGAAGGCACTAATGCTGTCCTTGCTGAATAAGTGTTAGAGGGCTGATCAAAGCTAGAGTAAACTCCTGGGTCAGGGATACCAACCACAAAACATAGGAACAATCAGATTTCTGAATGAGGTTACCAAGCTGGGTCATATGTTTGGGCAAGCAGGTATAAAAAGTCAATTAGTTTGCCATACTAAAGTCAGAATAATGAAAGTCATATTCAAGGAGTTTGGGAAGTCCTTCCAGGCTCCTATAGGGATAGGAAGATAAACTGACAACAGAAAAGATAAATTGTACCTTGTGAAGTAAAAAAGCTCTATTGGTGTTTCCTTTCACACCCAATACTGCTGCAAATTAGCTCAGATATTTTTTGAAGAATTCTGTAAAAATGGAAAAAACAGAGTGAGGAGCATAATTATTAAATCCTGCATTAGTAAACTTTTTAGATTTGCTATGTGAAAGATTAATTATGGAAATGACAAATCAAGATTTTCTCCATATGAACTAACTCATAAAAACTGACCTCCCCCAATTTGTATTTGTTTTTATTCACATTATGATAGAACAAATCAGATCCAGATGGAGAACATTTTCACTAACAATAATTGCTACACTTGATATTTTTATTCATTTGTAATAAATATATTTGATATTTGTTCGTATTTAATAGGTGCCAGATAAGCTTCTAAATGCTTTGTGCTTTTTTTAAATTTAATTTGTTCAATCCACTTAGTCCTCTGGCAAGTTAGAGTTGTTATTTGTTTCATTATATAGAGATTAATCTGAGATGCAGAGGGTTTTAGCAACTTACCCAAAGTTACAAAGACAGTAACTGGCATAACTTGTACTTTAAGATCCCCAAAATGATCTAGAGGCACATATTAAAGAGACAGTACCACAGTCAAGCCATGGAGATGCCTGCTACAAGATGCTTCATGGTTCAGTTTTTCACCTTCAGACACTCTGTGATTAGAAATAAAAGAAATATAGGTAAAATGTTTTTGACCTTCAGAAGCCCCAATAATAATACATTTTATTACTAACTGTAAATAAGAGGGATTCTAAACACTAAGGAACACATCTTAGAGGAGAGGAGAGGAAGAGAAGAGAAGAGAGGAGAGGCGAGGGGAGGGGAGGAGAGGGAAGGAAAGACTTCTAGAAAAATTAAAGCTTCCAAATAGATTCTAAATGGTGAACATTTTGGAAGATAGAGAAATTCAATATTTTAATCAAAGTCAGATTTAGAAGAGAACAAACCTGGTTGAGTATGGTATACAGTAAGGCATAAAGTTGAAAAATTACATTAGAATAGGGTAATAGAGAGACTATGTTTCAAATTAAGTGGAATTTTTTTAACTTGAAACTGAGTTTCTCTAGTGTAGGTAATAATGAAGGAAGCTACAAAAACAACCAGGAAGACTATGCTGATGTGATCTCAATAACCCCCAGACTGGAGTGATTTCACCTCTGATCTATATGTATCAACTTGGCTCTCTAAGAGATAAACTAACCAGTCCATCAGCCCAGACTTTATATAGTGGTTATAATTGAAAAACCAACTTTAAAAATTCTTTATTTTTTAACCATTTAAAAATGAAATATACTCTGTGAACAGAATCAAATAACTTTTATCATCTCATTATAAGCACTTAGTAAAAAAAATGCAATGAATATAGTATCATATAATTGGGTGGATAATACAAAAAGGAAAACAGGGTACATCACTCATAAGCTTCATATTTTATATCCATTGAAGTTTTTACAATGTTCCTCTAATATATTTGGCATATAAGGGAGTATAATTAAGCTTAGAGCTTTAAAATTATATTATTTTCATTTGACACAAAATCAGATTAATATTTGTGCTTGCTGAGATTGGTTTATATTCTACTCTTTCAAAAAATGATATAAAGTGCCTTTCTTTTTCCCTCCATCTTCTTCTCTCTCTCTCTTCACCCCTCCCTCACTTTATCTCTCCCTCCCTCACACACACACACACACACACACACACACGCACAGAGAGAGAGAGAGAGAGAGAAAGAGAGAGGTTAATTTAAAATATAATGAAGGTAACAAAAGTCTTTGACAATAAAGAAAAAATAAAATACAGTAACTTTATGAATTAATATTATCTGAGATTGAAGATGTTATATTACTATGAATTTCATTTCAGCCAAGGCAACAAAAGAAAAAAGTAAAAAAGTAAAAACAATTGCATATATTAGAAATCATTTAACTTTTTTTAATTTTAAATCTTAAGTTAGAAAACTTCACATGAAATATTATAAGACATAGATTGAATGATGTGATTGACTGTCTTAACTACAAAATATAGTGGTCAACACAGAAGAATTCATACTCAGATATATATTTGGTTTTTTACTCAAATATATATATATATACACATTTGGCTTTTACTGGATCAGGTTATAAAAGAATTGTAGCTCAGTTCTTATGCTATAATAGATTCTTAGAAAATGAATTAAAATACATAATGTCCTTTCAACAAATTTTAGCTGTACAGCACAATATTGTAAACTATAAATGCAATTTTTGTGTAGCAAATATCAAGAACTTTTCATCTTATATGGCTTAAAATTTATACTTCTTTAATTGCAACTTCCTCTTTCTCCCTTTCCTCAGACTCTAGCAACCACTGTTTTATTGTATGCTCTGATGAATTTGACTACTTTAGATATCTCATATAAGTAGATGTATTGTTTTGTGACTGGATTATTTCACTTAGCATAATGTCCTCAAGATTCACCCAGGTTGTAACATATGTCAGGATTTCTGTATTTTTATTGTTGAATAATATTCCGTTGTATGTCAACACCTCATTTTCTTTATTCATTAATTTGTGCATGAATATTTAGGCTGTTTTCAACTCTTGGTAAATGGGAATAATGATGTGGTGAACACAGGAATGCAAATATCTTTTTAAAATTCTGATTTCAGTTATTTTGAATAAATACCAAGAAATGCAATTACTGGATCATAGATTAGTTCTACTTTTAATTTTTTGAGGAATTCCATACTGTCTCCCATACCATCTGTCAACCTACTTTCCTACCAAGAATGAAAAGGGCTCTAATTTTCCACATCCTCAACATTTGTTATTTTCTATTTTTCTAAAATAATGGTCATAAAATGTATGAAGTGATATCTCATTTTAGTTTTCTTTTGTATTTCCCTATTAATTATATCCCTACAAAAATCTCAAAGGCATTTTTTACATAAATGGAAAAAATAATACTAAAGTTTATATGGAAGTACAGAAAACTTTGTACAACAAACATAGAGAAAGAAGAACAAAACAAAACATAGGCTAACCCCTTGCTGACTTCAATACATGTATAGCTGTATAATCAAAACAGTATGGTATTGGCATAAAATAATGCATAAATTTATGAAATAGTACAGAAATCCCAGACATAAACCCATGCACATGTTAATTGATCTTTGAGAAGACTGCCAAAATATACAAAGGTGGAAAGGATAGTTTCTTCAGGAAATGGTTCTGTGAAAACTCAATATTCACATAGAAAACAATGTAATTGGACCTTTATTTGATACCATATACAAAGATCAACTCAAAAAGATTACAGGCTTATCTAGATATGACCTGAAAATATATAACTTATAAAAGAGAATGTAAGGAATAATTGATAAAAGTGAAAAGGCATGGAAGGAAATATTTGCAAAGCATGTATAATTGGTTAACATCCAAATTATATAAAGAATTCCTCCAACTGAATACCATAAAAAAAACCTGACTAAAAATGGACAAAGGTCTTGAATAGATATCTATGCAAAGATGATATACAGATGGCCAACAGCCATATGAAAAAATGCCCAACATCTCTAACGAACCTTTAGTGCTGTGATTTGAGAATATAGGGAAAAGGAATTGACACAAAATAAGAAATTAAAAAAATGATTTTGTACATTGTAATTTTATTTTCCTCCTAATACATTATATTATGTTAGTTCCCTGCTTCGGCGTTTGTATGATAGATTTTTGGCTTTCATTAATTTTGTAAAATTTCCTAATCATCTGTTAATATGTTTCTTCTAACTATTGCTCTTCTCTGAGCTCCCAACTTCATACATGTCACACCATTTGATATTGTCCCAGAGCACTTGAGTATTCTGGTCTGTATTACTCATCTTCATCTCTTTCTCTTTCTGTTTCAGTTTATATAACGTGTTTGTTTGCTTGTTTTTTGTTTTGTTTTGTTTTGTTTTTGTTCTTTTTTGTTTTTGGAACCAGGGATTGAACTTAGGGACACTCGACCACTGAGCCACATCCTCAACTCTATTTTGTATTTTTTTTAGAGAAAGTGTCTCACTGAGTTGCTTAGTGCCTTGCTTTTCTTGAGGCTGGCTTTGAACTTGCAATCCTCCTATCTCAACTTCCTGAACTGCTGGGATCTCTTTCATTGCCTCAACTGTATCTATTCTGTTTATCAGTTTTATTGATAGAATTTTTATTATCTGATATAATAATTTTATATATAGTTATTACTTTTATATGTAGTTATTACCCCACCCCTCCATATAACTCCTTCCTTTTCTCTATTAATCATCCTTTTATTTATTTTTTTCATTTTTAAGTTAAAATATTATGGTTATAAATAAAAGTGGAATTTATTGAAACATATTCATATCTGCTCATAGCATAATTTGGTCAATTTCATTCTGCAGTTCTTCTTTTCTATTACTCCTTTCTACCCTTTGATCCCTTTCCTCTCTTTCACTATGTTTTTCTGTTTCCTTAAAATCTCTCTCTACTCCTTTTTTTAAATTCCTCATTCTCTCTAGCTTCTACATATGAGAGAAAACATTCAACCCTTGACTTTCTGATTCTGGCCTATTTTACTTAGCATGATATTCTTCAGTTCCAACTATTTACCAGCAAATAATGTAATTTCATACTTTATGACTAAGTGAAACTCCATTATGTATATATGTTGCATTTTCTTGGTCCGTTCATGTGTTGAAGGGCACCTAGGCTAGTTCCATAACTTAGTTATTGTTAATTGTGCTGCTATAAATATTGATATGCATGTATCACTATAGTATGCTGATAATACCTAGGAGTGGGACAGCTGGGTTATAAAATGATTTCATTACTAGTCTTTGAGGAATCTCCATACTACTTTCCAAAGTGGTTGTACTAATTTGGTGGCCTATAAATAGTGTATGAGTATACCTTTTTCCACACATCCCCTCTAGTATTTATTATTATTGTATTCTTGATGATTGTCATTATAACTGAAGTGAGATGAAATTTCAGTGCAGTTTTGGTTTCATTTCTCTGATTGTTAAGGATGTCAAACAATTTTTGTGTATGCATTTGCAGTTATTCTTTTCAGAAATACCTGTTTTGTTTATTTGCTCATTTATTAATTGGGTTATTTGGTTTTGTGGTGTTCAGTTTTTTAAATTATATATTCTGTAGATTAAACCTTTTGTCACAAGAATATATAGACTCTTGTCTACATATTCCCATTCTGTGGACTGTCTATTTATGCCTTTATTTCGTTTGCTGTGCAGAAACGTTTTTAATTTGAAGCAATATAACTTAGTGATTCTTGGTTGTGGTTCTTGGACTTTAGGAGTCTTATTAAGGAGGTCGGTGCCTGCACTGATGTATTGTGGTGTTGACCCTATGGTTTCTTTTTGCAGTTGTAGTGCTTCTGATCTAATCCCTAAGACTTTGATCCACTTTTTGTGAAATCATCTACTTTTTGTATGATCAAATTTTTTTGCAAGGGGAGAGGGATATCTCCATTTTCCCCAATACCATTTGTTGAAAAGGCTGTTTTTTCTCCAACATATGGTTTGGAAAACTGTGTCAAGGATCAGATGACTGTATCTATGTGGATTTGTCTCTGTGTGATACCTAATTCTTGTCAAAGTTTGGTTAAGTTCTTAATTTCTATTTGAGATACAAAGTTAAAGAGAGTATAGGTCCCAACCACTAATAAGGAGAGTGTTAAATAATCTCCAAATTCATAGCTTTTCTGAAACTCATCAAAAAGTTTAGATCACAGTGCAAATGAGTAAATCAAGTTATCTGTGTTGTCCAATTGAAATAGCACCAAGGCCTAGGCACAGGAGACACAGAACTCACCATTCATTTCTACTGGTCACGAAGGGTATGGCAGGGCATCAGAGGGAGGCTTCTGTGGTACAGTCCTGAAGGAGGTCATTGGCTACTGCTGAGGAATGGCTGGGAAGCTTTATCTACCTTGTGTAGACTTTCAGATGAAGTCAACTCCTTAAGTTCCTGGGAGGTATGTTATAAACTTACCCTCAGAAGCAAGGCAAACTCCATGGTTTCTGGGGTTGAAATATAAGCAAAACCCTTCTACCCCAGGAAAGAGTTAAAGTTCTCTTGCCTCAAAGATTGAATCAAAGAACCAGTAATGCAGTGGAAGGGTAAAAATAAAATTACCTCTGAATTAGTAGTAATAAATCACATTGGGCATAGGATTCTGCACTATTTGCAAGCCGAGGTAGTCCTGGGGAAAGAGCAGGCAACTATTTTTCATTCCAGAATATTCACAGATAGAGGGCAAAGTTTGTCTTGGGTGAGAAGAAGAAGTACTTAGAAAACAAGACCTAAGAATATTTAGAAATCCTTCCGTGCTTATCTAAGTCCAAGGTCAGAGTAGGACCACAGAGAAACTACCCAATTTATACCATAAGCCTGCCTAATGATAGCATTACCTTTCTTAAAGTATTGTTGTGATGATTACATTACCCAATAGATTTGAAGGACAATGCCTTGAGTACATCAGGCCTCAGAGAATATTATTACCATTAAAAACACTACAAATGGAAACTATGAAAAATATGGGTAATACTTCTGTTACTACAAACAGTAATAATAAAGACTTAAGGAGGTTTACATTAGGGCAATAAGTATATAGCTTTAAAAAATAATACAAGTTTTTAAAACTTAAGCCTCAAGATAAATATTTCTATTTAGTTTTTAAAATGTGCATATCCAAAATGTAATTTAATACACAAAAATACTTCAATATTATATTAGATACATCAAAAATCTCCTCAGACACACTAAAGTTTATCTAAGTCTCAGTTTTGTAAGTTTCCAAAGTTTTTGGACAATTTTGATGGGCACAGATCAATATTTTTTTGAATAACCTAAGCAAATAAAACCATATTAGTGGAAGAATGGAGTTGTCTTTGATTTAATACTGAGGAAATGATGCATGTGATTTGTTCATTATTGAAATTAAGTGATTTCTGTGAGCATAAAAGATGAGTGTTCCTCTATGAAATTTATTAAAATTGCAAAATTGAATAAGTCTTTGTGTCTTAGGAGCTTCTTATTTGTTTGAAGAGGTGTTCCAAACAATACAACTGAAAGAATATTTCCTTAGAATTAGTCATCAGGGTTGCTTTTTTATACATAATTTATTTGTCTGTGGTTTTGCAGAAGAATAATTTCATCTTAGAACTAAAATTTCTGCTACTCAGTTGGTACAGTAATACATCATACCATTAAGGTTTTTTGATTTGATATTCTCTTTCCAGTTATGCTGATGAGAAGCAAATATAGAAAGATATTCTGCCTGTTTGTAGCCTTCATCATGTTCGTAGTTAGAAAAAAATGGATTTTGTTAATCTGAGCTGGCAAGGATGGTAGTGATGAGAATTAATTAGGAATCACACATATGCATACAGTTAGAAGAGCAAATTATAGGTATGTTCACTGCTGGATTGTTAAAAAATGGAATGCCAGTTTTCTTATGTGCTTGTAATTTCTGTTCATTTTATGAACCATTACACGTCATTCTGATCTGATCAGTTTTGTATATTTATCTTAAGGCTTTATTAACCCGAAAAGGAAATGGACAAATGTTACATTGAGGTGGACAGCATACTGAAACAAATTTGTTTCTAAGGAAAATTTAGGCTCTGCATCGTTATTTTACATTGGTTTATTGTATTCACCTCCATTAGAGACTATGACTCTATAACATATTGAAGAATCACATGAAATAATTATTATGGTATATTCATTAACACTGGAAAAATTTAAAAGCTTATTCTGGATTCCCAGTATGAAATCCCTTTTCGGTACAGTTCCAAACTCAGCATCAGATTGATGGGAAATTTCATAGGAGGTAGTCCCCACTAAAGTTCCTAAAAAAAAGTGGGAACTTCTTGTCATTTCCTGACATTATCAGTCTAATATTTAAAGGAAACTGAAAAAAGAATACTCAAAATGCCAGTGAATGATGTCTTTTGCATCATTAACCGTAAGTGCTCTCAATGGAAAATGAATCTATGCAATTGAATCATAAAATCCAATATCCTTTCTAACAATAAAAACAAAATAGATAATGGAATGAAGAAGAGAGGCAATAGGAATTGTTCAGCTGGTATTGTTCTTCAGTATTTTATCTCTTCCTATTTACTTTTCTCTTTTTCCCCTTAGACAATAAACAATTTAAAGGCAGTTTCTAGTTCTTGTACATGATTGCATTCTAGATACCTGGCTTTTTTTCTTCTGACATATTAGCTCAATAAATATTTGCTAAATCACTATTACTGAAAATAATCAACAGCTGGCCAAAACATTTATTTGTTAACTTCTTTATAGGGACTTTTTGAGAGAAAGGTATACTACATGTTTACCTGAGGATCTTGTCTTAGTAGCTTCTTGGTTAAATGGGATAGGTAATATAAACTGTTTCCATTCCCATAGCTTCTAAGAGCTCTAGTCCTGTTTCCCTTCTGTATATTGAGGCTTTTGTGTTCTATTACTACACACTCCTTGTGTCCTTTTCTCATCATCATCAGCGTATTTCAGTTCTTTATCACATAAAAATTAGTTTATAGCACCAAAGAACTAATCTCCATGTCAACACACTGCTCTTTTCATTCTTTGTCCCTTGTGTTTTGTAATTAATGGCGCTATTACTTGTGCTCTTTCTCGTTGTCATGCGTTATCATTTATCTTCTAAGTGCCACATAGAGTTGTAATGTGTTAAATAAAAGTTGTGTCCTATTTTACCCCCATCTATCAACTTATTTCCTTCTTTTTAGTACTATTTCTTATATTGAGATTTTTTTTTTCCCTTTTAGAGAAAGCAGTCTTAGCTAGAATCCCCTCCTCTCCCCTGCCTGCTTTTTGATACTATGGAATAAACTCAGAAGCTCCATCCCCAGCCCTTTTCAGTTTTTTTAAACCCTGACACAGAGTTTCTCTAAGTTACCCAGCTGAGGCTAGCCTAGCGCTCTTAGTGCTCTTGCTTCAGCATCCCGAATTGCTGAATTGCAGGCATGTGTCACTGCACCAAGCTGGATCTCCATTTCTAATATTTGCTGATATAAATATTTCAATTCTTTAAACATTTGGCTAGAAAATAGGAACCTGAGCTGAGCGCAGTGGTGCATTCCTGTAATTCCAGCACTTTGGCAGGCTGAGACAGGAGAATCATGAGTTCAAAGCCAACCTCAACAATGGTGAGGTGTTAAGTGACTCAGTGAGACCCTGTCTCTAAATAAAACGCAAAATAGAGCTGGGGATGTGGCTCAGTGGTAGAGTACCCCTGAGTTCAATACCTGCTACCAAAACAAAAACAAAAAAAGAAACCTGATCCTTCTTTTATTAGGTTTCATTCTATCTATGTTTGTGTATATACAAGATTTCAAGAGAAGAAAGCATTGATTTTCAACATTTTATACTTTCCCTATGAATCAACTAGATGACTATTGATTATTCTAGGTTTTTACAGTGGATGATAAAGACAGTTTCATTTGTAATCCTTTCTCATGACATTTTATAGAGCACTGTTAAGAAATGTTCCAAGCCTATAATCCCAGCACTTAGGGAGGCTGAGACAGGAGAATAGCGAGTTAAAAGCCAACCTCAGCAACAAGGAGGCGCTAAGCAATGCAGTGAGACCCTGTCTTTACATAAAACACAAAATAGGGCTGGGGATGTGGCTCAGTGGTCAAGTGCCCCTGAGTTCAATCTCCAGTACCAAAAAAGAAAAAAAAAAAAAAAAAAAAAAGAAATGTTCATTTATAGTTGGATCAGAATCATTTTTAACCACTTTAGTAATAGTTTTTGCAAACTAGACATTGTACATTTTCCTAAATTTTGCACAAGAGATTTTCTTTGAGAGTGTGCTTTCCTGGAGTTCAATGCATTCCAAGCATCTGAATTCTTTGTCATTCATCATCTTAGTGCTTTAAAATGTTCTTGTATATATTAATTAGTATCAAGTGCATTTTAAGAGGTAGATTCTTCATGACAAATCTTGCATAGACTTTGAATATAGAAATGTGATTTATTGTTTGCTTCCAATAAGCATATCCTGGGAAGACTTTAATGAACAATCAATACCACTTTTTTCCTTGAATATTAATTTGGTCAAATCACTGAAGTTAGAAGATTATTTCATGATAAAATACTCTCAACCTGTTAATCTCCTCAGTGGTGTGCTACTAGAAAAGAGTGAGACCAAATGTTCTTAGAGAAGTGATGTTTGTTAGGTGTTAAATACATAGTAGGTCTTTTTCTATCAGATATGAATTTGTGTAGATGCATAATAACATATATTATTCAGACTTTAAGTAAGAATTGCTTCCAAATGATCATTGATTAACATTCCACTATTTGACTAGAATATCAGTTCAGATACACTTGGTTAAAGAACAGGACTACATTTTTATATCTACAAAGCTTCTGTCTAGTGTTAGTCAATTTCCATATGTGATCTGAAGCACAAATTCTTCATGTTTCTCTGGTGACATAAATAATAGCTCTGTGAACCACAGTATGAAGCTTAGAGACTCCTAGGAACCAAGACGTTCTTGAATGATGTATGGCATAACAGGTACTCAGGAGTTATGCCTTAAATCCTCTGACATGAATATCATTGTCAAAAAGTATAACAGGTTGCCTTAAAAACTGAGTAAACAGTGATTGGGGCCAAATTCATTTTACTTTTAAGTATTGATGTACTATTTTTGTAGAGATGGGGAAAATGGCTTATATTATAATAAATTCTGAAATGATTCCAATAAATCTCTAAGAAGCAGAGTTACAGCTTGTACAAATTCCTTGAAACCAATAAATGCCTTTTTATGTATTCTACCTCCTTTCCATCAGATTAGAATTTTAGTTAATAATTGAATCTATCAGCTGCTCCAAACTCACACTCAGCTGCCTGGAGGAGCTACCTACATTCTGTGTATTGTTCACTTCTCTATCCCACAAACAGTGGATAATTCATTTATAAAGTTGAATTCAAAATCAAATTATATTACTTCCCTTATTTGTTTCCCACTGACTCCCAGTTGGCCATGGGAGAAAATGTTATTATCTTAGCTTGATGTTCATATTTATATTCCAGAAAATAAAAACAGCTTTGTTGATGTGAACATACATTAATGTCTATGAAACTTGGATTGTGTTTGTTTTCCAGGATAGAGGATTCTAAAAATTTTTATTTTAAACAGATTTTTGTTTCTTCAATAATTTGACCAAAGCTGCTTGTGAAAAATTTTGTTACATAATTGTTTTGTATGTGAAGGAGGGAGTTTTATTTGTAGATAGGGAGGCATGTTTATTAGAATTGGTATTATCTCACAGAATATAGACAAAGACATTAATAGATTTTATTTGTCTAACGTGTGAAATGAGAAAAATAAAATCATTTTGGATAATATTGATAACAAAAACACATTGGTTATATATTGGGGTACTGTGTTATGCCACTTAATCTTCAAAAAGGTGTTCTGTGAGAGGATTTGCTCAAAGGTAGCAAGATATAAAGTCAACAAGTGCCAGAGTCAGGTCTGGGTGAGCTGGTGTAATTGCTTGCACTCATAAACACTGGACGACTGAAGGGGCTAACAGGGTTTCCTTAGATAGGAATTGCAAGATGTGTATTGTAACACTTTTATGTTTATGCATTTCATTTTTTCAACATATCAGTAATATTATAAATTTTAAACATTTAAAGCAAAAATAAATTTTTACTTTAAAAAATAATTCAACCTTACATTTCCTGTGGCAGTGTTATATGAGTTAGCTGAAAGCAATGCAGTGATTTTTGTAATTAAGTTTATATATTTTGGATGAAGCACAAACAAAACCTTAAAATGTTAAAAAATAAGTAACAAACATCAAACTGCTTTCACATATAAAGTGTGAAAAGTATTTAAAACTCACTCGTGTTGGTAGAGCAATGAGAGCATTCATGTGAAATCTATTTCATTTTAGAATGTGTTTCTAGTCAAGCAAAACCAGAATTCTCCCCATGAGAGAATGTCTAGATCAAACCAACTTCTTTTACTTCAGTTTCTTAAACCACAAAAATATTTGGAATACATTTCAAGCTCCCCATGTCCATATAACCTTCCCAGTAGGTTTATTTTATCTCTGAGCATCTGGTTATATTGGTTATTGGGAGGAAAATCATTCCTAGAATGTACAGTTGGTTGTTAGGAGGGAATATTCAACATGCCTAATGACAACATATCTTCCCAGTTATACAATGAGGAAATAGGGTAGGGGACCTCTGGTATGTAATTAGATGGAATGAAAGAATTTTAGATGGCCAAGGGGATTGCAAGCAGAGAGGATAATAATTTTACACAGCCACAGAGACAACTAGGATTGGTATGATCAAACTTTTCAAGCTTAAGAGTAGAATGCTGGAAATCAGAATTAAGTGTATTTATTGAAATGTATGCAGGGTTGAACGTAATCTAGGCTCATGAGACTCATAAAATCTGAATGAGAGATTGCATTAGAATTGTAGACTATCATTTAAAATGTTTGAGTGATAGCTATAATATAATATAGTGATAGCTATAATATAATATGAATATGACATCATACAATGTACTAACTCACATAGAGTTAAGATATGTAAAGTAATTGTGTGGAATTGTCATTATCTGACCTGAGAATCTTCTGATAGGTGGGGTAGTTGTGGAAAGAAAGCAACATCAGAACATGTTCTTTGTTTCTCTGGTAAGATTTGAAAAAATTTTAGATAGTACTTGGCTTTGTAACATATGTAATTATATTTAGAAGTGCTAATTTTTTTGTAGGGGGGGATTGAACTCAGGGACACTTGACCCCTGAGCCACAACCTCAGTCATCATGATGAAATTGATTGCAGAGAGATTTTTAAGTAAATGTATATGAAATGAATTTTTACTTGAGTGTTTGACATAAAACTCTACAATTCTTCCAATAAAAATTATTCTACATACATATATTTCAGATAACTGACATTTATCCTAAGTGCCAAATCATTTAATTAATTTTAAATATTTTGAAAAAATCTTTACAAATTGCATTATTCAAAATTTTTCCTTTTCTTTCAACAGAGGATATTGCTATTAATTTTAGAATGACTGACACATATTGAATTTATACACATACTCTGTGGCCTTTTATTTCTTCTTTCTGGATATCAAAAGTCACTGCTTTGGGTATATCTTTACCCTCCTTCTAGGTATTTCATAATACTTTGAAGATTTAAATCTACTGGAATCTGAAAAAGTAAGAGTCAAACTTCTTAGATATTGTATTAATGAACAGTTAAAAAAAAGGTATAAGTGAAGTCTTAGCAGACTTTGCCTTAAACTAACAGACTTTATGCATTGAAAGAGGATTAGTTTGGGAGAAGTTTGAATTCACGTTATTTCTGCTGTTCTTTCTAGAGAGATTTCATACAGCTGTTTTTTCACTCTTCCAAATTAATCATGTTAATCATGTTAATTTATGCCAAGTAAAATAATTGGAGTTAGGTTTTAAAATTCTTATCTCATAGAGTTCATAAAGTATATAATTCTATGTGTTATAATAAATTTGACATTTAAATAAGGTTATTATGAGAATGAAATGAGATGCTTTTTAATAATTACATTGGGAAAACAGATTGAGATTGTTCATGGTTAACCTGGATGGACAGATGGTCACCACACTAAAATATGACATGCACGTTAACAAATGCTTCAGTTGTCTTTTTAAAATTCACTTTTACAAATTTTAAGTGTTTTACTTTCAGCTTTTAAGAAATTTATCTTTAGTTCCCCAAACTTGGCCCAAAGGGAAACAAATAGTTAGCCTTACATTTCTCTCTTTGGTCTTCATAAATCCTATTTTAGACCTTAGTTCATAGAATAATTTTAGTGTTCTTTTACAAATATAAGCAGTAGTTTGAGGGAGTAGAATAATTTTTTCATAGTAGAGAAAAAGCAATTTTTTTCCAGAATCTTTGCTGTCCCCATTAATTCTTCAAAATAATTTGAAGCCTTAGAAAATGTTTTGTGATTTTTTTTTCTCCTGAGGAATGCCACTTAGTAGGTGCCAAAACATATTTAGCAGGTGGTAGCTAATTTTCATTTTAATGAAGCTAATCTTTTCAGACTAGGATAACATAAGGTTTTACCATCTGTGTGTATCCTATTTAGTTTATCCAGGTTGGAAAAATCTAAAAGAAGGTCCGTGAAACAAAAAGCTAAATGTTGTTCAACAACAGCCTTAACTACCTGAAAGCACTTTTATTTTAACTTAAAAAATTATATATACATCTGTTATAATTTGTAATATATTAGCCTAAACTTTTCTCAAAATTATATCTTTAAAATTAATGTTGGATGACCTTTTAGAGCATTACTTAGGGAATGTTTTAATGTAAGACACCTTAAATTCTAGCTGAGAATTATTCCAGAGGAAAAATGCTAACAGCATGTTTGAAGATCCAGAGAATTAAAAACATTTTACACTTTTTAACTTTTCCATTTCCTGCATACTACCACTGATTACTTCCTTATACAGTCTTTGTTTTAGTTTGTTTCTGGTATACATTGGAACATCCCCATTAACTTCTATTCCACTGCTTACAAAATTTAAGTGATTTTTTTTTTACCTTCCTGGAAGCATTTAGATTTAATTTATAACTTAACACATTTAAAATTTATGGAAAAGTATCATGACATATGTTACTTTGTTTTTTATTTCAGGAATTGAAAAGTGTTTTTACTTTTTCAAAGTCACTTCCTAAATCTTATGTTGCTTAAGTATTAAATACAATTGTAAACATATTTGAATTTAAAAAGGGTTTAGAATATCATTAACTCAATGAGCATCGAAGAGTAAAAAGGTGGACACATGTATGCCTTAAAATAAAATGACATATATAGAAGAAGATGAAGGAAGGCAGTAAGAAGACAAAGGATAAAAGACATGATGAGGAGGAAGAAATTCTGCATTTGCATGAATGTTAATTATGAATGTTGCATGTAGATATTATACATGTTGAGTAATTTTATACTGTAGTACAAGGAAGAAAATGGAATTGAAAATAAAGAACTATCATTATTAAAGAGCCCCAAAGTCAATTCATTAGTGAGTTTGCAAAGCAGGGCACATTTACAGTCCAGTTGAGAAGAAAGCACTATTTTGTTAAAACAGTGAAGAACTTTGGGAAATCCATGGGGCTACCATCTATGTACCAATTATGTTTAAAAATCAAAAGCTAAAAACTGATAATACAGAAGGAAAATTTGCTAAATATATAGATAGAATAGAATAATATTGGAAGAAGCTTGCTTTTCAAAACAACTTCTTGAGTTATTTTTTGTAAAGTTTCTCTAATATATTTAATTTATATAAAATTAACTTCTTCATGAATGGACTAGGGACAAATAAGAAAGACATGACAAAAATCAAAGGCAGTTTAAATTGTGACTCTATCAGATCAAAAAATGAAATATTGCACAAACTGATAGGAAAGCATAAGCTTATTGATGTAACTGATAACAGCCTGTATCAGTTTTGAAATGCATTAATTACACTTATTCCTCACATACTAAAATCAATCAATATATTCCATTATTTATAATGTTTGTATAGCAACTCTCATAATGTGAGTAGCATGCGTTATGAAAATTAATATTTACAAATTATGCTAATGAAGAAATAAGACAAGAACTTTTCAGCTTAAAAATAAAGTTAAAAGAAGAGATGTGATCATACTATTGTCTTATTTTGTGACGTGATTGAAAAAGAAAAATTAAGTTCCTTAAAATCAAATCTAGAGTTTACATATGTTTATATTTTTGATGTTGTACAAATGCCTACTTTGAGAAGCTAAGATATATTATGGATACATATACCACATAGTTTCTTTACAATATTCCTTTTAATTATATTATTTGATAAAGTTACTATTCATCACATTTTGGGACTTTTTCCTCATTGTTCATTTTCTGACATCCCAGGTCAAACATGAATGTTTCATTTAAAAGAAAGTTAGGGGGCTGGGGCTGTGGCTCAGTGGTAGAGCGCTCACCTAGCATGTGAGGCACTGGGTTCGATTCTCAGCACCACATATAAATAAAATAAAGGTCTATCAACAACTATAAAAAATATTTAAAAAAAAAGGTTAGAAACTACTCTCTGCTTGTCCCAAGTGTTTAATTCTCCAAAATTCTACATTTTTTGTTTGGTAAGATTTCTTTAGAATATTTCTACCTCTTTCTCTCTGGTCTATTATTTCTTCATAGATGTATCTAAGTGCTTTCAGGTCCCTTTTTCTGCTTCCTCCTATGTTTTATTAAAATAATTTAATACCTATTCTTTAAGACTATTATTAGGTTTTACTTCATAGAATTTCTCTTCCATTTCAAGAATTACTATTTTTCATGAAGTTCCAACTGGAGGAATCTTTCTCGAATTTTTTTAATGGCATGTAGGCAATAAATTCTATTTTATTCTGAATATTTTTTGTATGTCCAAATTTATTTCTTATTCCTACGTGATTGAAATCTTTGATCAAATAAGGATTGTGGGATTATAATCCTGTTTTTTCATTAATGGCATTCTTTTCCACCACAATTATTGTAGATGAAAAGAGTGATGGCAATTTATTCAGTCCTTTTTAAGTCTAATCCTTTAGTAATAAAGACTAATATTTTCTCTTTGTGAGTTTCAGGCATTTAATTGGCATTTTAAATATTATAAAATATCTGTTTTATAATATTTTATATTATAAAATATTTATATTACATTTATATCTCTTTAATAATGATAGTTCTTTATTTTCAATTCCATTTTCTTCCTTGTACTACAGCATAAAATTACTCAACACGCATACTATCTAAATTGTAATGTTTCTTATATTAATATTTATATTAATATATTAATATTAATCTGTTTCTTATATTAATATTTATATTAATATATTAATATTGATCTGTTTCTTTTATTAATATTCTTCAGCTAGGCGCGGTGGCGCACACCTGTAATCTCAGCACTTAGGGAGACTGAGACAGGAGAATCGCAAGTTTAAAGCCAACCTCAGCAATGGGGAGGCGCTAAGCAACTCAGTGAGACCCTGTCTCTACATAAAACACAAAATTGGGCTGGGGATGTGGCTCAGTAGTTGAGTACCGCTGAGTTCAATCCCCAGTACCAAAAAAAAAAAAAATTCTTCAACCAGTAACTTTGAGATCTTTCCTAGCTACTAAGTTTCCAATGGCAGCATTATTTTCCAAATTTCTTATTTTTCCTTCATAGTAGCTATTTTTGTGCTTTGTTCTGTATATTGAGATATTTCTACCACTTGATCTTCCACTTCAGTAACTAGGATGTCAATGGTGATCCTTTTCTCAGTTCTTCTACCAAAGTTGACATTTTTTCTTCCACAAAATATGTGTATGTGCACATGCCCATATTTCTTGAGCATTAAATTTTAGAATTTGTTTTATTTAAATGGGCTTAAATGAAATTTGTCTGAATTCTTTTCTTTTTAATTCAAGCTTCTGATTTATCTAGCAACTCTGTTTCATTTGGGTCTAATCTTTGTGCATTTTTTTACTCATTTTTATTCCATTATTTTTCTTATCTATAATCCAATTCTGCTTATTAGGATACTCAAAGCAGCTAATATCCCCAAATTGGTGAGCAGCTGTCTCAGCTTTGAAGGGGTACCTGCAGGCATGAGATTTCTCCAGGAACCAGGAGGAATCCTGTCTGATTACTGATTTTCCCAAATACCAAGCTAGTAGTCTCCAGTTTAGGAATATAGAGAAATAATGATGCATAACGATCTGGCATTTACTGTGGGGGCATCAAAACTACCAGGTCTTTGGGTGAATCTTTTTTATATGAGAATTATTTTTAATCTATTAAAGCCTTCTACTATTATTCAGGCATCAGAAATTCCTTTCTTTTTCAGGATTCATTCATCTTTTGTTCTATATCCCTAATCTTTATGATTCTGAGTTTCATTCTTCCATTACAGCAAAAATTTATATAATATATACTTTTTGAATAACAGTGGAAACCTTAGGCCAATGTGAGTTTCTCCAGCCTCAGAAGAAACTTCTTTGCTCAGGAGGGATGTTTGTAAGGCGAATTAGGTTAGGAGGGAAGGACAGCAGTAATGCTTTCAGGCATTCCCAGTGATTTGTTTTCAGAACTATATTTTAGTTGACAGTGATTACTATCACTGTCGGTAATTGATGAAAACAGGGGTAGCCAACTAATATGTAGCAAGGAATGAAGAGATATAAAATACCAGATATATATTACATGGGGTTATATATACACCACTGGGGATTAGGAAGTGGTGCCAATGGGCTCAGTCTACCAACAATTGATTTCCACAATGTTAAACACTTAAAGTATGTTCTAGGCATTCGGTCAAGCTGATGTTAGAAATAATACAAGGATTCTGCTTTCAATGTATTAAAATCAGGTTTGGCCTAAGAGACATGCAGGCAATGTTGAGCAGGTTGACTCACGGTGAATTCCATCTGTGTGCTCTTCTCCAACAGAAGTGCTTATAGGGCAGTAGAACAGGTTCACACGAGCACTATCTCACTGTGCCTTCTCTCTTAGTACCAAAAGTCTGCAGGCTCTTCAAAGCCCTCTCTGAAGCAGATGTCATTTCAAGCATCCATGAACAAATCAGGTCAGCAGCCTCACCCTCACCATGTGTGGTTTTCTGGATGCCAGGCTCTTCAGCATCTACTGTGTTGAATGAGTTCACCAATTAGTCACAATAGAACTGTGATTATTACGGGTCCATTCTCTCAACATTATATAAAGTTCATTCCTAAACTTAAAAGATTTTCTACCAAGCAAAAGATGATTGTTTACGTATATTGGCGATTGTGATTAGTATATCAGTGAGGTTGAGTAAAATAACCAGAAGACATATGCAGCCGTCTGATGATTTTGTTTTAAGATATAGGTATCACATCTTTTCATGGCTTAAATTTTAGAACATATTTTTATTCCTGAACCGTGGTACAATTAGTTTTTTCCATTATTGACTTCTAAACAGAATAACTAAACTAATATATATCTGGTATTTTTATAATTACTTTGGAAAATATCTGTTGTCAAAATTATAAATTTAATAATTTTTTAACAACAACAACACAAAACCTAGTTACAAACCAGGGATAATGTTATTGCCACAACATGAGCAAAATTTTACAAAACTATATTTCTATTACATTAATTTTTTTTCCATTTCTATCTTATAAATTCAGTTAATGCAATGAAGAATGACCCTGTTTGCTTATATTCATTAGGAAAGTACATGTAAACTAAACTCTATATTAAAATCTATTTTTCTGTTCTGGGAGCAAATTTTTGCCACAAGCACATCAGACAGAGCACTGATCTCCAGGATATATAAAGAGCTCAAAAAACTTAACACCAAAAAAACAAATAATCCAATTGATAAATGGGCTAAGGAGCTGAATAGAAACCTCTCAGAAGATGATGTACAATCAATAAACATATATATGAAGAAATGTTCAACGTCTCTAGCCA